>CADWAF010002301.1:0-73520 GCA_902984215.1 Willaertia magna | reverse complement strand
AGAGTAGAGGCCCGGTGAGCCTCATTGTTCTAATAAGTAGACCGGTGAGCTACTAGTGACGTTTCCTATAATTAGGAAGAATATGAATTTGTGTTGGACGTGTGGGGTGAGAGTGGAGTATCTATGTGGTCGGTACACTTAAACTCGGTAGCGTTGAGGGCATAAATTGCATGCGTTGTAAACGAAACTGACCTAATAAACTACAGCAACTATCTCGCATTATGCGGAGAATAGTTGATATGCTTATTCAATTAAACGAGCGTTAAATCGTTTTTAACAAAGCTCGTCAATTTTTCTTCAACACACTTTTGGAAATGCGGTGGTTCATTAGATCCACTATAAATAATTAAAGCAGATTTAAGTTTTGGATCAAAATTTCCCTCTCCAACAGCAATTTTGTCAACCTTCGTTCTCATATTTTTTTTATTTTTATCTTCAAACTTTTTGTTTGTAGTTATTAACTTTTGTAAACTTAATAAACTTTATTATTAGTTATACAACTCATCAATCTCCTTTACAATATCCCCAAAATCTAATATTTTAATTCTACAAGTTGGTCTCATTCCTGCGACTCTACTATTATTGTTAGATGTACTTGATGGAGTAGAAGGTTTTTCAGTTTTAACTTGTTTATCTTCTTCCTCATCTACAGTCATCAAAGTTTTACTGGTTGATGAAGATGATCTTGGTGACATTAAATATTTATTCTCTTTTGGTGGAGCTAGAGATAATATCTTAATTCCTGTAAGTTTAGTTACAGAAGAGGAAGTTACACCACCTAATTGCATTAAGGCAAGATCAGCTACATTCTTCTTTTTAAATGTACCCTTTTTACCAGACAGTTCTTCTAACAAATCAAATCCAGTTGTTTTTTTTAAAGACTTGTCCACCAATCTTCTTAATGAATAAAAGTCTGTAAATTTCTCACGAGACATAATTTGTTTTTCAGATATTGCAGCTTTCTCCATTCTTAAGAATTTACTTGTTTGGGCAATGTATTCTGCTTCTTTATCATCTTTGGTTTCACAATTTATACAATATACTTTACCAACACCAAGACATGATACATGATAGGCATGACCACAAGGGAAAATTCTAATTAAATTATCAAAATCTACACCATCTTTTTTACTTAAATAGTTTCCACAATGATGACAATGACGGGTACTTGGTTTTACTGCATTACTAAGTAACTTGTGTAATTGAGAACCTATTGTATAAATATCATAAGAAATAAGTTCATTTGATTGCCTTAATAATCCACTTTCATAACTATAACTATCTAACATTCTCAGTATTGTCACTTTGATATTACCAAAAGGATCAATTCTATGTTCATTAACAATTTCATTTAAAATTGAAGGGATATCAACATATCTCATCATATCCGAAAGCACAATTCTAATGTACAAAGCGTTACATCTTTGTAACCATAGATTAGCTAATTTATGAATGTTATGAGGAGCTCTAGGATCATTATTCTTCTCTTCTTCTAATGCTTTTTCAAGTTTTTCTTTTTCTTCTAAAAATTTTAATTGGGCGTGTAAATTATTGACGTGTTCTTTTTTCTTTTTAAGTTTGTTTTGAAGGGTCTCAATTTTTTCTTCATCTGGATCTTGTAATTCTCTTTCAGCGTTTAATTTCTTTTCGATTTTCATAATTTCGTTATTTGTGTCTATTATTTCTTCTTTAACAATGTCATACTCATCTGTTTCATCATCAAGAAACTCATCAAAATCTAAATTATCATATAGGACTAGAGGCTTTTGAGGTTTAATTTCAGGTTCTTCTTTTAAGACAGGCATTGGTTTTCCTTCTAAATAGCCATACCTTAATTTTCTTTGGAGCCCTAAAAATATGTTAAGCAATTTAAACCACAATTGTCTAACTTCAAAGTCGTCTAATGTTTTCCTCTCACTGTTTTCACAACACAAATTAATTGCTGTTTTCAATTCTTTTACTAGGCTTCTTGATTCTTCACATAATAAAACATCACACAAATTGGCATTTTCACTTAGGTCAACTCCTTCTTCAGCTGTTACAGCAGGAAGCTTAATTTTTGGGTTCTTTTCCATTTCTTTCTTTTGTTCCAATAGAGGCTCATTTGGAGTATATACAGCAGGATCATCTGTTATTCTATTGAAATCTTTGGAAATTATGTCATAATATTGTTCAAAAAGTTTATTGCCATCTCTTTTAACTTCTTCTATTAATTTTGATTTAAATAAATCTAAGGTATTATCCATTTCTCTTACTATTTCATTTAATGCATGCTTCACTTCCCCAGTTCTCTCTAATAAATAAGATTTTGCTTCTGGAATATCCTTACATATTTTCAGGCATCTATCTAAATCTATTGATCCAGATTGTTGTTTTAAAAACTCCTTCACTTTTCTATTATCTTCAAATTCACACATGGCTTGAAGATAGAAGTATGTAAGTTCGTCAGTTGGTATTCCTCTTTTTAGTTCTAGCTCTTCCATTTTTAGTGACTTAGAGCCCTCTGAAGTAGGATCTAATAATAACGATGTCAAATAACAAAATAGGAAAAATCTGTATCTTTTCTTTCTTTCTAAATCTTTTTCTTCATCTATTAGTTTAAGTACAACTGAAACAACATGTTGGTGTGTTGCATTTGAAAACATATTATCTTCAACTAAATTTTCTGTAATAATTGGAATCATATCCCAATCTATCTCGAACAATCGTTTCAAGTTGACCTCCAAATACCATTGATATTTTTGACAAGTATTCATAAAGAATCTTGCCAAACCATATAACCCTAATTTTTTAGCTAGCTCCATAAATTTTGATTTATCATAATACGTTTCTCGTTTTTGTAGTATTTCAATGAATCGTTCTTCTCTGTCTGCTTTTAGTTGTTGGATTTTCGCTCTTTCATTTTCTTCGGTTGTTGTCTTTTCTCTTTTATTGATATCCTCTGAAAGATAATTGAAAATAACAAGCAAGATATTGTAGTCATTTGCTTTTAAAATTCCTTTGGCCAAAAACTTTGCATAGAAAGAAAAGAATGCAATACGTCCATCATAAAAACTAGGATGTCTCATAAATTGATTTTGACCCTGTAGTCTTAATATATACTCTATTACCCCCTCTGGAGTGAATTCTTCATCCCATGGACTTGTAGAAGAATCATCATTCATAGCTATTTCCATAATTTCAAAAAATCTTTCAGGGTAGAACTTTACAATAGAGTGAAATACAGCAGTTGGGTCTCTTTCATCAGCCTCTACAGACTCCTCATCAAATATAAAATCAACAATATCTTTCTTTGTATCCTCAATAATTTCTTCACTTTCTGGAATATTTCCTATAAGATACTGTTCTAAATAATATAAAAATACATCTACCACCATTCTTTCATGCTTTTTACCAAATAAATCGTAGATTGTTTCTAAAGGTTCAATATACTCCCTAGCACAACTTGTTTGTGCGTATACATATGCTTTCAGAAGTACGTGATCCAAACAGTATTTAATAATTTCGTTATATTTCTCAAAATGTAATACGTCAAGTTTCACTATAATACTATTGAGTCTTTCCCTGTCACCAGAAAGATAAGAAATGATGAGTTCAAATACATTCCAAGGTATTTGTTTCAAAGCATTATCAAGTATATAAGGCTCTATTAAATTGATAAAAATACGTTCTTTACCTTTAGAAGAGTATATTTCAAATATTTTGTCAAATAATAAATCTGTTCTACCTATTTTTAAACATTGTTCTATACAAGTACCCCCAACCAATTGGTATACTTGGTCTTCAGCAGAATTATTAATAACTAAGCTCAATTGTAAATATTCAGTGATAAGTTGAACTGCTTTTTGTGACAATATTATTTGGGCACTTGAAGGATTGGATGGCAGCCCAACTACAGACTTTCCTCTACCATTTAAGAAATCATTCACCAAATCTAAAGCCTCTTTCCATTGTCCTACATCAGTTAACATTGATAATCTTTCTTCCCAATTACATATTGAAACAAAAATTTGTTCGTGTTCAGCCAAAATGATAAAACTATCTTTCGAAACAGTGCAAGAAAAGTGATTTCCAGTAGTAAATGTGTGTGCAATAGGACGATTAGGTATATCTTCTTTATCAACTAAATTAGGATCATCTGCCTTAATATCATACAATAATAATAGTTCTTTTGTTATCACAATAATGTTTCTGTCATCAAACCAGCCTAAACCACAAACCTCACCATCTGTCTCAGTATTAAATTTTTCCTCAAGTTTCCCTTTCTCTACACTGTACACACTTAAATATCTACTATAGGCAAAGGCTAACAAACCTCCATCTTGAAAGTTAACCCAGGAAATATAAGGTAAGGCTCCCAGTGAAAATTTGTCTTCAAATTGTAGGCACTCTCCCATTCTATATAACTGAGAGGACTCATAAAGATACAAATAGGTTTTTCCACTTCTGGTGGCAATTGCTATAAAACAAAAGGTAAAATTTCCAAAAGTTTTACGTAATATTGATGTAGATATTATGGCATCATCTCCTATAGATACTGTTTGAGAAATTGTCAAACTGTAATTAAAGAAAGCTTTGGTTATAATAAAAAGTTTCAAATTTCCAGAATGTAACTCAGATGCCACAAAAGCATTATCACAGAGTGATCCTACGCTTACAATTGGAGAGGTAAAGGAAGTATTATTTCTAGTTATAATACTACCTTTTTGTAAATCCCAAACTATTATAACTCCCTTTTCATATCCAACTATTAACCAATCTTCTTGTTCTGTGAAATCAATAGATGTGACTTTTCCATTCTCACTTCTATCCTCATCCTTTTTAATATTCCCCAAAATACACTTAGATAAATAATCTTCATTAGAATAAACCAAAACTAAGCCCTTTTCAGTGCCAAAGGCTGTAAACTTTTTTGACATTTTCATTAAAAGAACTTTTCCTAGTCGTTTACAGATAACAGATGTTTTGAATATATCCATTTTCTTTTCCCTTTCGTACTTTAGTATACTATTCTTTGAATTATTAATCTTTTCCTTATAAAATCATTTTGTTACAAAAATAATCCATTAATCTTACCTTTAACAAAGGAGTGTTATTTGCATCATTATCTACCGAAAAAGAATCTAATTCCTTTAAAAAATCATCTAATTCTTTCCCAAAGCTTAAATCATCAGTAAGGGTGGGTTCGTTTAATATTCTTTGTAGAGTAATATTTTGCTTTAGTTCTTCTTTCTCATTATCAACTTTCATAGTTTGAACATCTTTTTCTAATTCCTCAATTCTTAATTTTTCTTTCTCTTCTTTTTGTTTTTGTAGGGCCTCTCCCTTTAATGTTGGAAGTAAGGGTAAGGGATTACTTAAAAAAGCTGGTTCATCCAAACTTTCAACAGAACCATCAGAATACAAATTATCACTATTCTCATCATCAAAAAACCCATCATCATCTTCCACTGAATTTAATCCTTCACTATTGCTTAACCGTTCCTCTGAATCGGAAAAGTCCGAGTAACTAGAAGGCATTTTTTCAATTGTAATAAAAGATACTGTAAATACTAATGTCCGAATAAATACGTTAAATGATGAATTCAATTGATTTCAAGTGTAGTATATTGCTATCATTTTGTTTTATACGTTGTCAAACAGGAATGAGATAAAGACTTTTGATTTTCGATTATTTATTAGTGACATTTTTTTAATTCAAAAATAAATTGTTTCTTCTTAATGTTTAATCTAATACTGTAGTTTTAATAAATATTTAAAGAAATAATCATTGTTGTTTTTTAGCACTAGTTTTGCGAGCAATCACGTGCGATTTAGTGAAATACTTGCTTGACCAAAAATTTTTAGTGATAAAATTCTTAATTCTCTAAATTTTTCGAACATAAAAAAAATATGAAAAAGAAAGGTTCTTCCACTCCAACCACAACACAAAAAGCTTCGGAAACATCTACCAAAACTGCACTTCCAAGCGTTTTTAAAGGTGCAATTGGAATAGATTTTGGTAATCATAACTGTACTGTTTCATATTTCACAACTGAACAATTAGGAGCTTCTTCAACTACACTTCAGCCAATCCAATGCGTTTCTTCACAAGTAATTATCATTCAAAACGAAGATGGTGCACATCATACCCCTTCCGTAATAACAATTAATCCAAACTATCACGATGAAGAGGAAGGTGAAAACGCAAAGAAAGAAGATGAAATTATTGTTGGTTATCATCCAACTCCAGGTAAAAACTTGGCCGCAGACCAAATTGTTTCAGATTTAAAGGAATTTATCTTAGAACATGATGAAAAAACTACAATTCAATTTAACTCAAAGGAATATTCTCAAGAAGATATGCTTAGTATACTTTTAGGTAAGATGAAATCCATAGCGGAACACTATTTAGGTAAAGTAGTTAAAAAGGCTGTTATCTCTTGTCCAATTGGTTCAAACCCTGAAGTAACGAAACATTGTCAAAATGTTATTAGAAAGGCTTGTGAAAAGATTAATCTAGAGCCTTTAATGATTCTATCTGAACCATTAGCTGCTTTAATTGGTTATGGTTATGATTTACCTTCAACTCCTTCTACTCCAAATGAAAGTAACACTGAAGAACAAAAGAAAGATAAATTAGTTTGTATTGTAGATGTAGGTGCATTAGAAACTAATATTTCAATTGTTAAAGTAAATGATAAAGGTTTATTTAAATTATTAAAATCAGAATCTAAACATCCATTAGGAGGTGAAACAATTGATGAAGCCTTAATACAATTATGTTTAACAGAATTTAAAAAACTTTATTATAAAAACATGTCAGAAAATATGTTTAGAAGTGAAGTTGGTAAAAATAGAAAAGTTTTATCAAAATTAAAACATGCTTGTGAGAATAGTAAAATTGTTTTATCAAATAATAATCAAGGTATGATTGAAATTGACTCTTTATATGAAGGTTTAGATTTACAATTTAGAATAACTAGGGCAAGGTTTGAGATTGCTGCAAATCAAATATTTAATCAAATTATTGAACATTTAAAACAAACAATTTTATCTTGTCAAGAAAAAGATTCAGATGTTTCTTTACAAAATATTAAAGAAATTGTTTTAGTTGGTGGTAGTTGTCAAATTCCAAAATTAAAAGAAATGATACGAAATTTATTTATTTTAAATAATAATCCAGAAATTAAATTAGTAGATCATTTAGTTGAAGATTGTATTGCTATTGGATGTGGTATCCAAGCTCAATTAATAAATAATTACAAACATCTAATGAAGTAAATAACGAACTTAAAAAGTACTTCCAATGACTAGGCATTATTTTAAATTGTTATGTTAGCAGATCACAAGATGAATTGTAATCACACATTTAAAAAAAATGAATACCAATGACTTTTCGTCTGCATCAACCGGGATGACAACGTCAACACATCACCACCCTTCTTTTGATTTACACATTAGAAATAGATCAACTGCAAGTAGTCATCAAAAACAACAACAAGAAGAAGAATCACAATATATTGAAGTAGCACTTCAACACGACGAAAGTAAAAGAAAAAAGAAAATTCCAACAAATAAATTAAGAAAATTTATAATTATTGGAGTGATTGTTGGTACAATACTAGGATTATTACTTTTATATGTTTTATTTTCTTTACGTCAATCAACATCTTCATCAATCACTGCCGATACTATTGCAACAAACACTGCAACGAATAATAATTTAGAAGAAACAAATACAATAAATATTCTGGCAGAAAAAGTGGAAAAACCTAAAGAAGGGAAAATAAATAAGGAAGGAGATTTATTGAGAGGACAAAAAGATGAAGAAGAAAATGGAGAGTTGGAAAATATTGAAAAGATAAAAACAAATAATTTAAAAGGAAAGAAAAAGGAGAAGACAAATAACAAAAAAAATAATTTACAAAAGAAGGATTTAAAAAAGAAACATAAGATTGACAAAAAAGTTATTAAAGGAAAGAAAGAACTTTTAAAAAAAAAGAAAAATAATAATCCATTAGGAAAAAAGAATACAAAAAAACAAAATAGTAAATTTTTAGATTTAGATTTGTCAACAAATTCTAAAAAGAAGAAGAGACCATCAGCAACAAATATGAAAAAAAGAAAAATACAAAAAAAGAAGAAGAAACTCCCAACATTTAATTTAAATAAATTCTTAAAGAAAGAATTTGGTAATAAAAAGAAAAAGGCAACTTTGTCAAAAGAAGAAAAGGAAAAAATTCAATTACAAAAACTAAGAGATCATCCTCTATTTAAGGAAGACCCTCATCCATATACTCCTCCTACAATTATAGAACAACCTAAACCAGCAAATCCTGTTTTAGAAAATCAAGAACAAAAAAAGACTGAATTAAATTTGGAACAAAAAGATAATAAGGAAAATACAAACACCATAACAGACAAAGAAGAACTACAAAAACTAAAAGATCATCCTTTATTAAAAGAAGAACCTCATTCCTTAAATGACAATAAACAACAACAAAACAAGAAAGAAACCAATGAAGAAACCAAAGTTGACCAACCAACTAAGGTTACAGCAAAAAAGAAGGAAATTCCAAAAAAAAAGGCTAACAAAAAGAAGAAAGATAAAATCAATGATTACGTAGAATCTTTATTAAAGAAATTTAGTACTAAAAAAAAGAAGAAGAAATCAACAAAAAAACCTAAAAATAAGAAACAATTAAAGAAAATTCAAAAAAACAAAGTTCCAAAAGAATCAAAAGAAGAAAAAGAAAAGAAACATTTAGAAAAATTAAGAAATCATCCATTATTTAAAGAAGAACCTCATTCTTATACCCCTCCTACAACAAATAAAGTTGAAAATAATAAAATTGAAAATAAAGTGGAAAATAATAAAGAAACTGTAAGTGTTGCTACTACTAACAATAATGATAAAAAGGAAGAAGTAAATGTTGAAAAGAAAGAAGAAATGAAAGAAGAAAAGAAAAAACCAATTATTCCAGAAGAATTAACACTTGAAAATATTCCAATTGTTTTAAAAGAATTTAAAGAATATTATGGTAGCTATAATGAAATTTATAAATTTATAAATCCTAAGCAAGCTAAAGTTCTTTTAGATTATTTTCAAAAACAAAAATAAATTTATTAATTAATTGTTATCTAAAAACAAGTTGTGTGTCAATTAAAAATTTAAAAAGAACAAATAAAAAAATCTTGCCGTAAATAAAGATTCCTTTTGATTGACGAATGCAATGATTGGTTACTTTATCCTTGTCCATCAAAAACAATACCTGTCAAACACTTTGCGGTGCTGTAAATTAAAAAACAACCCACTTGACAACCCCTACCTACATTTTTCACAACACATCACCATTCCAACAGCTGTCAACAGGGTGTACCTTCAAAAAATAAAAACATCTCCAGTCTTCCACTCATTAAAAAAAAACACAACAATAAACCTAACTAACAAATGGCAACCATCAGTCAAGAAATCGATCAAGCTTGGGAAAGTTTAAAGAATGAATCAATTAAATGGTTCACTTTCACATTCTCTGAAACTGAAAAAAATACTTTAGTTTTAGATCAACAAGGTAATGGAGATTATTCTGAATTTTTAGGTAATTTCGGTCCATCTGATGTTAAGTTTGGTTTATTTAGAGCAGTTGCTGTAGATGATGATAGTAGAAGAACCAAATTCATTTTAGTTGCTTGGACTGGTCCAAATTCTCATGCAATGAAGAGAAGTAAGGTTGCAGCAAATAAAACTCAAATTACTCAAAAGTATAGTATTCACGTTGATGTTCAAGCATCAGATGTTAATGATATTACTCAAGAAGAATTAATTACTAGATTAAACTCATCAACTGGTGCACACAAACCAAAGGAATATGAATTCTAAATAAATTAGTTTTTTGAAACATTTTGTATTTTTAATTTATAGTATTATTGTTATTTGTGTTTATTTCTTCTAAAACTATCACCATATGGTGCCGGTTTGTTTGTTTATGACATTTACTGACTGCTGTTGTTAGTGTGTGAAATGACATGTGAAAAAATACGAGTTGAAAAAAATGGCGGGAAAGGTAAGAAAGAAAAAAAAAATTGTTTGAAAAAAAAATGAAAAAAATAATTGTTCCTCTTCTTCATTCCACTAAATCTTCAAATTCTTTTCTGACGATACCGAGCTTATTTATTTCATCTTTATCACTTCAACAACAAAAAATAATAACTAACTGTAAAAATAGTAAATTCAATTATTTAATAAATAATTTTCAACTTGTCAATAAAAAATATTATGCTTCAAGTAATAATAAAGGATTTCTTTCCAAACTATTTGGATTAGATAAAATAGAAGAAGAAGAAGAAAATAATAATTCATTATTAAATAAACAAGAAGAAAAGGATAAAAAAATAAAAGAAACTTTTCAAGAAGAAAGAAAGAAATTAAAAGATCATTTAAATAAAGAAAGAGATCAAATCTATACAGAAATTAGTCATTCATCACCAATGACTGAAATTAAACAAGCTTTAAAACATCAAGGTAAATTATATGTTACAATATCTTCAAAAATAAATCCACCAATTGGAATATTTCCTTTACCTGAAAGTTTATTAAAATCTGATGTTTTAAATTTAAAGAAAGAAAAAATTAATTTATTTAAAGAATTTAAAAAATCAAAATGTAATATTTTATTTTTACATTTTACAGAATTTGGTGCACAAATGACAAGTGAATGGAAAGAGATAATTAATGAATATAAAAAAGATATTGGTATTTTAAATAGAGATAATGAAAATAATTATTTACAAGTGTTAGAATTAAGTGTTAGTGAAAGTTTAGTTGTTTCATGGTTACAATCTTTAATTTTTAAAAATTTATCAAAGAAATTATCTGAAAATGAAAGAGAGAATTATTTTTTAACTTTTGTTAATAGTAATTTACAAACTTTATCTTTTAAAGATGCTATTGGTGTTACAAATAGTAAAACTTTATATGTTTTTATTATAGATTCTAATGGGAATATTAGATGGAAAGCAGTGGGTAGACCTGATGAAAGGGAAAAGGAGGTTTTAAGAAAAGCCTTAAATCAAATGTTACATTCCAAATAAATAATTTATTGTCTGTCAACAACTTCTGGTCCTCTTCCAATAGTTGTATGGATTACATATTTTAATCCATTTGCATCTACTGCAACAGTTGTTTTAAATTCATTCTTTGCCCAATCTAAATATTTCTTCATATCAGTTGCATAAGGTTCCTTAGAGAAGAAAGAAGAGACTTCATCAGCTGGATAATAAACATGTAAAATAGCTAAAAACTTTAAAGTACTTTCAACATCTTTAAAGTATAAAACAGCATTTGGACCAGCATCAAAAGTATAAGCTACATGATAATCCATAGTATTATCTTCTTTCTTTCCTAATTGTTCATTAAAATCTTTAACTAATTGAACAATTTGATTAGATGTTTCATTCATATAATGAATTGGGGGAACAGTATCAGCGCAACAAGCATGCATACAATCAGAATCATCCATTGTTAATTTAGCAAAACTATTAAAATCTCTTTCCTTTAAAGCTTTAATCATTTCTTCCATACGTTTTGGTACAATTTCACTAGCTCTAGTCTTTAATAATTTACTTGTCTTTACTGATTGTTCCATTCCATAAGTAGATGGAGTATGTTTTTGTTTATCACTAACAACGCAAATCAAAATATTAGTTTGCTTTGAGAATTCATCATTTTCATCAATAATTTGAACAGCCTTACTACTTTCATGATCATGTCCCTTTTCCCATGCAACATATCCTCCATACATACTTCTACAAGCACTTCCACTACCAAGTCTAGCGATTGTACTTAAATCTGATTTTACTTCAAATAATTGACCTAATGCAAAAACTAAACAACAATATCCAGATGCAGAAGATGCTAAGCCTGCTGCAGTTGGAAAGTTATTTGTTGAATTTATATGAACATGAATTTCTTGTTCTTTGTTTGGTCTTTCAGTATACCATTTAGCTGTTGCATTTTCTCTTATATAACGAAAAACTCTTTGAATACGTTTTGTGTTAACATCTTCTTTTTTACCATTTAAAATTAATTCATCTTCTGTAAAGTCAGTACTTGCTTGGACAGTTGTAATGGTTTTTAAATCATCTTGATTTAAAGTACCACTTAAAGATGAGTTTAATGGAATATGTTCTTCTTCATTTTCTTTACCCCAATATTTAATGACAGCAATATTTACCGGGCTAGTACAAGTTATTTTAGGTGATGTGAAAGAGTGGGTTTGTTGTTGACTCATTTTTTAAGTGTGAAATTCGCTCATTTCGAAGAACGAAGTCTCCATCTCTTTACAAAATCTAAAAAATAAAAATTAAAACTGACCAGTTTGGTTTGTTCAATAATAATAATATAATTGAACATAATTTAAAAAAATAAATTAATTTATAAATCTTTCAATAAACATGTCTTTTCAAAATAATCAATTAAAATATACATCTGTAAAAGGACTACATTCAATTAATTGTTTAAACAATAAATCAATCATTCTTTTCGCTTCTTCATCAACCTTATACATTCCAGCCACAAATAATTCATCTTTGCTATCTAAATTAAATCAAAACTCACGACAAAACAAATTATTAATTAAAAAAAATGAAATCTTTAACATGTTCCACTCACAAAGCTCTCATCAGCAAACAACAAAAACAAGCCTTTCCGAAACAAACTAGTCTTTTCTTCCCATCAAACAAGAATAATAACAAAATAAATAAAGTATATTTCTATTCCATTAATAATAACAGTTATATCCTCAAAAAAACATTTACCTCTAACCTTCTTTCTTCTTCAGCTACCTCCCTTTCCTCTCTATTAGAAGAAAAATTAAAAAAATCTAAAAACCGTAAATTTCTTAGAGAAGAACAACAAGATGACAATAATAATGAAGGTAATGAACAAGAACCTAAAAGAAATATTTTATTAAGAATTGAACAAGAAGATAGGATTGAGATGGATAAATATTTAAATATATTTCAGATAAAGTTTTATAATTTAAATATTGATGAAAATATTTATTTAAAGGATTTTATTTTTTGTAAAGAAAATTTACAAGATTTAAGTACAATTTTTATAAAATTTAAATATTTAGAGAAAAAAGATTATAATTTATTTTTTTTAAATTGTTTAAATATTTTAAAAGATAAAAATTTTAAATTAAAATTTCCAGAAGTTTATTATACAAAAGCAATTTTTAATTCTATAAATAAAATATTTGAAGATTCCAAAAAAGTAGATTGTTTACAAAATTATTTACATATTTTACTTTTTTGTAAACAAATTGATAAAAATGAAATTTTAAAGATCTATAAAACTTATTTTAAAACTTTTGTAACAGAAAAAGTACAACATACAACAAATGATTTTATTTTATTTTTAAATGATTTTTTAAAATATTCAATTGAAAATAATATTGATATAGAACCTTTTACAAAATCTTCAATTTTAAATTTTATGATAAAAAATAAAGTTTACAATGAAGAAACAATTCAAATAATGATTAGTGAAGTAAAAACCGAAAAGGAATTTATACAAGTTGTAAAGGAAATTATGAAGCCTTATTTTGTTCCAAATAATTCTTTTCTTTTAGAAAATAAAGAAAATAATTTAGATAATGATGGTAAACAACAGTTAAAGCCACAACCACATCAAAAACAACAACAACAACAAGTAATGCAACAAGAGCTGAAAAAACAACAGATTATTGACGATATGAATGAAGATATTAACATTTTTGAACAAAAAAAGAAAACAACTACTTCTGAAAAGAGTGGAAGTAAACATCATCGTCATAGCCATAAACACAGTAGCCATCAAGAACATGTAACTACAATTGAAACACCAACAAAAATAACAATGAATAGTAGTAACAATAGTATTGCTATTTCAACAAAACTTAAAGAATTAAACATTACTAAAATTTTAAATCCAAATCAATTTATTTTAATTTTTAATGAAATACTAAAAAAGGCAATTAATTTAAAAATGATTGATATAG
Source organism: Willaertia magna (assembly GCA_902984215.1). Classification (NCBI taxonomy): domain Eukaryota; phylum Heterolobosea; class Eutetramitea; order Acrasida; family Naegleriidae; genus Willaertia; species Willaertia magna. The sequence continues at coordinate 59,496 of CADWAF010002301.1, read as the reverse complement.
AAAAATTTTTAGAAAATTTTGAAAATATTAATTTTACAAATGAAACATATTGTATTTTAGTAAATTATTTTACAACAATGGATTCTAATGTTAATTTGGAAATGGCAAATAAATATTTTAAAAAATTAAATTTAAATGAAAATGTAAATTTGTATTTATTAGAAGAATATTTAATTCTAACTAAAAATTATTTATTATATTTAGAATTATGTTGTAAAGAAGGGATTGATAATTATTTAACTAAAAAGGAAAAACTAATGGAGTTATCTATATATGAATATTTTAATTATTTAAAAGATAAAGATATTAACTACAATGATTTATTTATTAAATTATTTAATATTTTTCCTAAAAAAGAAATTTATTTATTAAAACATTTTATAAACGATTTTACAAGCTCTGACAATTTTAAAATGTTACAATCATTTTTAAATATTGTAAAAAAAGATGAAATTTTATTTATAGAATGTTTAAATTTAATTAAAAATAAAATTCCAAAAGAAAATTTAAAAATATTAAAAATCAATAACACTACTTTACAACAAAATAATAATATAACTTTACAAAACTCAATTAAACATGAGCTTTACCATATATTTAGCGAAATTAAAAATATAAATTTTAAAAATTATGAAAGTTTTTTATATTTCTTTAAAAATTTAAAAATTCCTAAATTTTTAAGAATTGAACTATTTAACCAAATGGAAACTATTTTATTTAAAAACTTTACAAAAAATGAAAACTTTAAAATTTACGAATATTTATCCAATGAATTCTCAAAAATTAAAAAATTTATCTTTTCATTTTATTTAAAACTATTAGTTGGTTCAAATTTAACATTTGATTTTATTAACGAAATTTTAGAACAAAATCTACAAGATAAGATTGAATTAAATTCAGATATTTTTAATTTAATTTTAAAAGAGTTTTTAAATGATAGAGAGAAATGTAGTTTATTTATTAATAAAATGGTATTAAATTTAGAAACATTTCCAAACATAGATAGTTTTAAGATATTTTGTGAATTTTATTACAAATATGGGGAAATTGAAAATGCAATTATTTTGTGTAAAAATTTTAATTTTTATAATTTTTTAATTAATATTTATTGTAAAGAAAATATTTTTGGTGGTGATTTAGAAAATTTATTACAATTAAATTATTTAAATTTAACTTATGAAAATTTTATTAATTTATTTCATTTTTATTTAAATAATAAAAATACAAATAAATTTTTATTTTATTTTAATCAATTTATAAATTTAAATTTAAATTTAAATGAAGAAATTGTAACTTTTATTTTTGATAAATTACCTCCTAAAGGGGCAATTAAAAACCTTGAAATTCAAAAAAATTTGTTTGAAAAACTTTTAAAAAATTCAAATTACAAAAATGTTGAAAATATTGTAACGTTTTGTTATTTAAAAAATTTAATTTATTTGGATTTAAAAGAATTAAAAACTTATTTTAAAGAAGTTTATAAATTTTTACAATTAAAAGAAATTGATTTTACAAAAAATCACATTTTATTTTATTTAACAATTCTAATTTTAAAAATAAAAGATTACAAACTGTTACAAAAACTAATTACGGAGTATAATATTTATAATATAGATATATTTAATGGTATATTAATTACATTTTTACAAAACTATTATTATACAGGTTGTTGGACTTTTTACAGATCAATTTATAATAGTGACAAAATGAAATTAAATTATTTAACATTAATGATTTTAATTTCTTCTTGTAAAGATTACAATGATTTTTATGAAATTAATTTATTATTTGATGAAGTGTTTAATGTTTCAAAAAATAACGTTTTATTAAATATTGATAGTGTTAAAATGAATGAAGAATATATTACCTTTTATAATTATTTTAATAATTTTCCTTTAAATTTTTCAGTTTGCTTAAATAAATATTTAGCATTAACATGTATATTCTCTCCTGATAGGATTTGTGGCGTTTTAGAGATTTTAAAACATTTTAAAATTACAATTTATAAAAGTGTAATGTCAAATGTGAAAAGAAGATTAAGAAAATTAAATAGAGAAGATGTTATTGATGAAATTAAAGAACTGCCACAAAATAAAGAGTGGTTAGACATTATTAATGAATTGGATGGTAGAAAGGAAGAAGAGAATGAAGAAAGTAGTAGTGAGCAAAAATATGCCTCTTCCCCTTCCTTTAAAGAAGATGATTTTGCAATCAACAAGAAAGAGGAAGAAGAACAAGTTTGGAAACAAGAAGGTGCAGCAATTGATTTAGAACAATTCTTTAAATAAATTCATAGGCACAACTGAGCTTTAGCCAATGCCAGTAGGCACAAAAATGCCCAATTATTTTTACTGGACTTGCCAACCTATCAAAAACACAACAAGGTGTGTTGAACGAAATACTAAAGTAATAATATTACCAGTCTATAAACAAATGAGAATAAAAGAAACAATCTTTGAAGCAAAGAAAATTAAAACTAGCCCTCCAAATTAATAAAAAATTAAAATTAAAAATTTGAAAAAAATTGAGTGGTTGTAAATTTTCCTATAAGTCAACTCCAAAAAAATATCTCAAAATGCGTTCCATCCTAAAGAAAAGCAAAAATATCTTACCAAAGAACAACAAGAGAAATTTTTCAACATGTTTAACAAATAATGCTACTGTCGTTGGATCACCAGCTGAAATTCCACTTACTTCTTTCTATCCTGGAATTCCAGAATCTAAACATCATTTAAATAATGCACACGAAGAACAATTAGTCTATAAACCACAACAATCTACATTAGAAAATGGTTTAAACATCATCTCAACTGTAAGTAAAAAACAACTTAAATGTTAACAAAAAAAAATTATAATTATTAATAGGACTCTACTACTAATGGTACTAGTGTTGTTAGTTTAGTTGTTAATGCTGGATCCCGTCATGAAACATATCAATCAAACGGTGCATCTCACTTTGTTTCTAAATTCTTCTTCTCAAGTACTAATCAAAGATCATTATTAAGATTAGTTTCTGAATTACAAAAGACTGGAGCAAACGTATCTGCTCAAACAGGTAGAGAAAATATTGTATATCAAACTGAAGCTTTAAAAAGTGGTATTCCATATATCTTGGAGTTGGTAACAAATTCTGTTTTACAAAGTAGATTACATGAATGGGATTTACCGCCAAAAATTGAAGCTGTTAAAAGGGATATTGAAGATTTCCATAATAGTTCTCAATTAGTTTTAAATGAAGCTTTACATTATGCAGCCTTCAATGGAGAAACTTTAGGTAATACTGTTGTATGTCCTTCCCATAATTTGAATAGAATTAATACTGATACTATTTTAAATTATATGGATACATTATTTGTTGCACCAAGAATGACTTTAGTAGGTACTAATTATTCTCATGATGAATTAAGGGAATTAGGTTCAATTTTATTAGGTAATATCCCTACTGATATTTCTTCACAACAAGATATTTGTTCATTTGCAAAATCTAAATATTATGGAGGAGATTTCCAAGTTAATGAACTAGCTAGTAATTCACCATATCAAACTCAAGCAATATTAGCTTATCAAGGACCAACTACAACAGATGCTGATTTAGCTGCATATCAAGTATTACAAAACTATTTAGGTCAAGTTGGCACTTTAAAGAAGGGTATTGATAATAATGCTTCAAGATTAGCAAAGACTGTTAATAATATTCAATATGGTAGTGCTTTCATTACATCATATTCCGATAACGGTTTATTCGGTGTTTATTTGGGTGGTAATAATGGATTAAATGTTTCAAAGGCTGTTGAACAAGTTGTTACTGAATTAAGAGATGTAGATAAGAATTTAGGTAGTGAAGAATTATTAAGTGCAAAGAATCAAGCTTTAGCAAGACTTTATGAATCTGTTACAGGTAACTTTGGTTTACATGAATATGTTGCAGCATTCGGTGATGTTGCAAAACAAGCAGAAGCAATTAAATCTGTTACTGAGGAGCAAGTTAGATCTGTTGCAAAGAAATTATTACAAACACCACCAACTTTAGTCTCATATGGTAATTTACAAAATATGATCAAGACTAGAAATTTACACTAAATGGCAATCCTTTTTAAAAGAGGGAATTTTTGTATTATTTAATTTTTAAAAAAAATTGGTACTTTTTAAAGTTTGTTATTTCTTTAATTTATTTTCTTAAAATAAAGCCTGAATTTGTAATTGTAATCACTCAATTTCTAAAAACCATGAATTTTAAATGTTGATTTTTATATTATAAATTTTATATTAAATAAAAGATAGGAACACTCTTGGGGGAATTGAACCCCATTGGCAATAGTAATACTCTCAACCTGCTCCGTTTTACAACAATTATCAATTTTTACCTTAATAACTTTTTTATTGCATTGGGCAACCTCCTTTTCCATCCTTTCCAGCAGCTCCCGCAAAATTCAATCCTTGTAATAACTTTTGTACTTGATTATCATCTTCAGCACCTCCTTCTCCTTCTTTTGATAAAGTTGAAATAATTTCCTCTGGTGGTTGACCTAACTCTTGCATAACCTTCATTAACTCAATTAACTCATCCATTGCATCAGGAAATACTTTACTTTCATAAACTTTACAAATCTTACAACAAACATCATATTGTTTTAATACTCTTTCATATTCTTCAGTTTCAACTTGTCCTTTCTTCTCTTTTAACCATAAAGGATACTTCTCTCTTAACTCTAACATTGGTCCTTTAAGAATATCTGGTGAAAGTAATACTTCCATCATACTTTGAAGTAAATTTGAAAATGATCCTTCATCTACTTCTTCATCGTCATCTTCTTGATTATTATTATCGGAAGATGATGATGAAGATGTATTTTTCTTATCTCCCATTGAAGCTGCATTCTTATTAAGCATATCTAATGTCTTTTTCATTACTTCTTGAAAATTATAGTTTTCTGTTGATGATTTATTATTGTTATTGGCATTATTATTATTACTATTACTATTACTACTACTAGAAGAAGAAGATGATGGCTGTGTGTTAGTGTCACTTGTAGTATTTTCTAAATCATTAAAAAAATTGGTAACTTGATCTGTCAATTGTTGAAAAACTTGTCTTTCTTCTGGCGTTAAAGTTTTATTAAAAACTTCATCTAAATCAATTTCTTCATTTTGTGAAGTATTATTATTTGTAGGTGGTATAAAAGAAGAAGAAGAAGCATTGTTATTATTACTTGTAGTGATATTACTTGAGAAAAAAGATGGTGTTGATTGATTATTATTATCATTTGTTGTTGTTTTAGAAGGTGTTGAAATGTTATCAAATTCATTTAAAGCATCTACAATAAATGTAATAAAAAATTAATAATTTAAATTAATGGATTGTTCGGAAATGATCATCATTGGCTAGTCATCCTAAGATTTTTTACTTACTGTCTAAAATGTCATCTAAATCAAAAGGATCATTGTTGCTCATTTTTTTCCTAAAAATTAAAATAATTAAAAAATTTAAATTCTCCTAAAAATTTAATTGTAAAAACACAGTTCGAATAATGTATTTTTGAGTTGCTAATTACAAATTATTATTTAACCACAAATTAAGCATGATGAATCAAAAGGTGAAGGTGGAATTTATTAAAAACTTATTTTCTATTGTAAAGAAAATCAATTCCACAATGCGCTTATAAAAATGCAATAAATTCGGAAGAAGTGCGAAAGAACTTTTCACAAACAATCACAAAAAAAATAATGTCTGAATACCTAAAGAAATTGGGCTACGATGACTTAGATTTTAGTGAAGAAGAAGATGACAATGAAGAATATTATAACAGCAATCAACAAGAAGAAGAAGAAGAAGTAAATGATGAAACTTTAAATATTATTGAATTAGTGTTAGATTCTAAAAAGAAAATTGAAGAAGTAGAAAAAAAGAAGAGAGAAGAAAAATATGAAATGAAATTAAAAAAGAAAAAAGATCAAGAAAATGATATTTTATTTACTCTTGAAGCATTACAATCTTTACAAAAAGAAGAAGAAATTAAAAATAATAACAAAAAGAAAAAGTTAGCAGGACAAGTTTTACAAAATGTTCATTATAAATTAAATGTTTTACAATGCACAAAAATGTTCTTTGAATCAATTAGACCAACTTACTACACACAATACGTTGGGAACCCAAAATATGAAGAAGAAGTTCGTTATATTTTAAATTTTGCTTATAAGATTAGCGAACACACTGGTGAAAGATACACAAATTACCAAGAGATGATTGAAAAGAATATTGCAGCTTCTAGATTATTTAAAACAGAAAGTAAGATGAAGGGATCTTTAGAAGAAACAATTAAAAATTGTTTTAATAGACATGATTTTTGTAGTACTTTAAATAATGGACATTTATTTATTTATGGTGGAAGGATTGGTAATAGTTTACAAGATGATTTAATACATTATAATTTAATGAATAATCATATTATTGTTTATAAGAATTTACATTATCTTTCACATAATAGTTACACTGCTAGAAATACAATTTATATTCCACCTATTGTAAATTCTAATATGGTTTTGGCAGGTGAAACGTTATTTATTTTTGGCGGGAATACTTTTGGTGTGAATAAGAGAATGATTGATGCATTAACAGAACCAATGAGGAATTGGAGTTATTACAATAGACGTAATTGTGAATATAGATTTAATGAAATGATTGTATTTGCAATAGCTAATGTATTTAATCCAAATAAGATTACAAATGGTATGATAAGAGGACCTCCACCTAGTTCAACTAATTATGAAGAACAAACTCATCCTGCCCCTTTACCTGGAAGTGCATTTGTGCCAATGAGATCACACTTTTCTATTGCTTATGATGTAGATGGTGGATGGCCTGTTAAGGTTTATCTTTTTGGTGGTAAAAACACAAATGGCCTCAATGATTTTTATAAATATACATTTTCTGCAAATAATCCAGAATTTGATGTGACAGCTATTGAAAAACCAAAACAGAAAGGAGTAGTTCATTGGCCAAGCCCTAGATTTGATCACAGTTCATGTATGATATCCAATTTAATTTTTATATTTGGAGGTTACAATGGTAAAACAGCATTAAATGATTTATACATGTTTGATGTAAATACTGAAAAGTGGACAGAAATAATGACAGAATCTATACCTCCACCACCTCTATTTAAACATCAATCATTTGCTTGTAATAATCAAAGCTTTTATGTATTTGGTGGTAGAATGAATGATACAGATAAAGCAATGACAAGTAATACTTTATATAGATTTGATATTGTTGATAAAAAGTGGAATATTATGGAAATTATTTCAGATGAAATGAATACAACATCTATTATGAATTTAAGTAATGATGAGAACTCTAAGGTCATTGAAAAGGATTATTCTATTTATAATCCTCCAGTTAGTGGTCATACTTGTTATGTTTATCAAAATAGAATGATTAGAATTGGTGGAATAGGAGTAAATGATTCATCTGTTCAACCATTTGTACAATTATGGAATTTACCTGAGCCTGGTAAAACCATTCCACTTTGTTCTTATTTACAACAAAAGAAGAAGGATGGATTTTTATGTGACGTTGTATTTAGAGTGAAAGATTCTAATTCTGATGATTGTGACGATAGTTCATTTAGTTTTATTACTGCACATAAAGCAATTATTAAGGTGAGATGTCCTACGTTACACGAGAAAATAGTATCAAGTGAACAAACAATGGAAAAACATTTACTTTCCATTGAAGATGATAATAATTCATCGCCTTATGTCACATTAGTTGACATAACTGAATGTGACACAAATATATTTGAAGCCTATTTGGATTATTTATATATTGCTGAAATTAATATTAATGAAAAGCAAAATGTTAAAACATTTTTAGATTTAGTTAAGAATTGGTCTTTGGAGAAACATTATCCATTAGTTCAAAAGATTTGTTTAATTAGTGAACAAATGGATTTATCAGTTACGAAAGAGATTTTACGACAACTTCACAAAGATTTATGTTCATTAATTAATGATCATACATACAGTGATTTAATTTTAGTTTTGGATCCACCTCAACAAAAAGCAGAAGAAGAAGAAGAAATTCCACTATTTGAAGATGATGATAATTTATATAAAGAAGATAATGAAATGAATTTAGTAGAAGAACAACAGCAACATAATGGTATTGCTGTACACAAATTAATTATGGCAAGATCACCATTCTTTTCTAGAATGTTTGTTACATCTGGAATGAGTGAAAGTAAAGAAAAAGTAGTTCACTTAACTGATTATTCTAAAGAAGTAATGTTAGAAGTATTAACATTTTTATATACTGACACATTACGTTTGACACCAAAGAATTGTATTGGTATTTTAATTTATTGTTTATTATTTGATTTAACTGAAATATCTAATTGTTGTAGAAGATTAATTTGTACTTTATTAGATGTGACAAATGTTTGGAGTATTATGGATATTGCTTTATTATATAATGATAAAATTTTGGAGAGTGAATGTGAATCTTTTATTTTAAAGAGATATGAATTATTAAGTACTAGTTTTGGTTTTTCTAATTTACCAGATACAACAAGAATTAAGATTAAACAACAATATGAAAAGAGAAATAAACATCAAAAATTGTAATAAATTATTAATCAATAAATTTTATAATAAATTTTATTATAAATTTATAGCATTATAAAATAAAATCTAATTTGGTCTAAAAACAAAATTTTTAAAAATAAAAAAAATGCGAAAAAGAGATTTTGCAATTTTTGCTTTCGTTTGTTTTTTATTAATCTTAACATTAAATCAAGAAGGAAGTATAACTTTAGATAAAGCTTTTTATTTAACACGAGAAGCTTTTCATCAACAACCTTTGATGGTTAAATCGGGACAAGGACAATTATTGTAAGTTTTTTTTTCTTAATAAATTGATCATTAAATTCCGAAATAAAGACCAAAGCCTATAATAACAGATATAGATGGTGATGGTTATAAAGATTTAATTACTTGTAGTGAAGATGGTAAAATCTCATTATCTTCCCTAAAAACAATATCTTCCTCCCTTTTAGTCCATCAAGATATGTTTAACCCTATCAGCGAAGAAGTAAGTAACTATTATTATTAATAATAATAAACTAATTAATTAATAGAAATCCTTCAATGTTAATGAAAGAACAGATGTTAATAATAATGACATTGTTCATCATTCCATTCTAGGTTTAGGTACAGGCCACTTAAAAGTAAAAAAGAAGAAATCACAAAGAAATACCAAACGTATCATTACATTATTAAGTAACTGGAAAGTACTATGTTTAGATCCAAATCTACAATTAGAATGGGAAATTGATCTATTACCTAATATTTTAGAATTAGAAAAGTTAAAACCAGAATATAATCCAGTTACTATTTTAGATTTAGTTAGAGAAGAGATTAAACCAACAGATGTTTCTATTGCATTATATCCTTGGAGGGTACATGAACAAGATGAAGGTTTAATTATAATTGGTATGAAACATTTACCTGAATTATTTAATTATTTAAATATTCCACCTTATCATCAAGATGCAACAACAAGTACATTGGCTTATTATTGTTTAGATGGTAAGACTGGTGAATTACGTTGGAAACATGATATTTCTACAATTCAATCAATGAATATTGATAAAGAAGAAGTTAAAAAGAAGAATGTTCATGATGATAATGAATTTTATGATCAACATTCTTTTAAATTACGTTCAAATCAACATTTAACAGAATCTGGTGAAGTTAGTTGGAGAGAATATAAAAAGAAAATACAACATCATTTACCACATTTATTTAGACATCAATTTGATAGTTTTATTAGATTAGATAATTTTCAACCAACTAAAAAGGATAAATTTTTAAAAATTAAAGAAAAGAAAGAAAATTTAGAGTTTGGTGAATTTGGAGATAAAGTTAAATCTTTTATTACAAATCAATTAAGTAAAACAACAGATGTTAATTCAAAATTAAAAAAGAATATTGAATTAATGAAAAGATTTGAGAAAGTACCAAATGTATTTGTTTCACATACAAATAGAGGAATAGAAGTATTACATTTATATACAGGTAGATTATTAACTAAATTTTCACCTTTAAGAGAGAATGTTATTTATACAGATGTTAATTTTGATAAGATGATTGATAGTGTTGAAGCAATAAATTGTAAAGCAAGAATTGAAAGTGGTGGTTCACCAACTACTGGGTTTTATGATACTTTATTTAGTAAATCTGTTTGTAGATTACAACCATCATCATTTTTAGAACAGTTTTCAATTCCATTTTTAATGACAAATGAATATAATGATGTAAATCAAAATGGAAATGATGAAGATTTAACTGAAGTATTAGCAAATGAGATGGATGTTGTTGCACCAACTTATTTAGAACATTTTACTTTAGAGAATAAACCATATAATAGAGGAAATGATTTATTATTTTTAACATCAACTGGATTAGTGACATGTATAACATTTGATAGAAAATTAAGTAAGAATGGTATTCCTAGATTTAGAATTAAATGGCAAAGTTTAACACAATCTAATTTTAGAAGAGAAAGATTATTAATTGAAATTGGAGAAGAAAGTGAATCATTCTTCCCTGAAATTATTTCTTATTCTTTAAGAAAATTTGAAACACATTCATTTTCTTTAGCTGTTGGAGAGAAGAGAATTACTGTTTTAGATTTATTTGGTAATATTCAACAAGTTATTGAATTACCAAGTAGTAGTATCTCTCCAATTCAAATGGTTGATATTAATAATGATGGTATTTTAGATATTATTGTAACTACTAAATATGGAGTATATGGTTATGCTGTTAGAGTACATACTGGAATGAGTGTTTTATCTTTCTTAGTTATTTCATTATTTATTGTTGTTGGATTATTATATTTATCAACTTATATTCAATTAAATGATCCATTCTATCATCGTAAAAGTGAAAAGTATAATAAATAAATTATTTAATTTTATTAATACATTCCTTAATGAATGGAATCATTTCTTGATCATTTTCTTGTTCATAAAACTTTAACACACTTTCATATTCTTCTTTTGCCTTTTCTTTATTCTTTTCATGAGATAAATAATATTCAGCTAAAATAATTCTTGCCTCAATTGTTTTCTTACCATTTGTTGGATCTAACTTGATTGCATTCTTACAATCCTTAGCAACCAATTCAATATAAAATTCTTCTTTTGTTTGTTTATATAATTCATAAGCAATGAAGGCACGTTGTACATAATAAAAAGACATTCCTGTAGATGGATTTTTCTCTATAAAATCAATTACTTCATTCATTGATTCTAATGCTTTATCATATTTCTTTTCTTGTACATATAAAATAGCTTGTGTTGCATTCGTTAAAATATCTTGTTGTACATTCTTTGAATTTTCAATTAAGTCTAATTGATTCTCTAATTCCATTACATTTTTTAATAATTGTGTTCTTTCTTCTACATCATTATTTTCTTCAATCAATTGTCTCACATCATTTAAATCTTCCCTAGCTTCTACTAATTTATTTAAATATAATCTACAAATAGCTCTTCTAATATATCCATCAATCAATAACTTATCATCTACATAAATCATATCATTTTCATCAACTAATAATTCATTCCTTTGTTTTAAACTATTTGTAATAAATAAAGTATAATCTCTTTCAACATTTTTTAATAAAATTAAATTATTTTTATCATTTTGTAAAGATAAATAAAATGATTTACCACGTATATAATAAATCATTGGATCTAATATTTTACCTAATATAGTATTTAATTTAATTGATTCTTCTAAACAAAAATCAATATACTTTTCACAATCAATAAATAATTTATTTAATAAATCCATTGTTTTATCATCCATTTCTATATTATTTTCTAATAAATATTCAATAAATTCTAATTCCAATTCAATTTTTTTAAATAATTTTAATTTAAAATTTTCATTTTCATTTAAATTAATTGCCTTATTTAAATAATTTAAAGATAATTCATAATTTTTAATATTCTTTAAAAACATACTATATGCAAAATAAACTTCATCACTTTTACCTTCACTTATTTCTAATGCTAATTTATAATCATTTTCAATCATTTCAATGGTTGGATTATTAATTTCATCTTTTTGTAAATTATTTTGTAAATTATTTTGTAAATTATTTTGTAAATTATTTTGATAAACAATAAAAGAAGCAGTTGCCTTTCTACATAAAATTGAAATCTTTAATTGTTTTGCAGCATCAATAATTTCATCAATTGGATCATTTAAAAAAGTTAATTGTTTTAATTTTAAATTATTTAATAATTTTAATAATTCATTAATTTGTAATAATAAATTAAATAATGGTCTAATTTGATCAATTATTTTATATGCTAATGGAATACTTTGTTGAATAATTAAAAATAAATTATATACTTGTTGTTCATCAATTGTTAAATTTAATTCTTCTTCTTCTTTTTCTTCTTTTTCTTCTTCTTTAATATTTTCTAAAGTAGTATTGTTGTTAATATTATTGTCAGTAGTAGTTGTGTGGAAGGATGGAAGGAAGGTATGAAAGGATTTGAGTGAAAAGTTTTGTTGTTGTAATGAAAGGTTATTTAAAAAATAATTATTTATGAAATGATTATTGAAAAGAATATTTTGAAATGTTCCGATAGTTATTGTTGTTGTTGTTTTGTTATTTTTCTTAATGAAAGAGGAAAGAAAAACGGAATTTCCTACAATTAATCTTTTCATTTTTTTTTAAAAATGTTATTTTATTTTTTTATTTAATTTTTATTTAAAGTGTTGTTTAAAGTTTTATTTAAAGTTTTAAATAGCTTTAAAGCTTTGAATTGTACTATATTTTATAATTTTTCGTGTGATATTATTTACTGGAATATTTAATTTTTTATACATTCAAAAAATAAAAACTGTTAGAGGTGTAGCAAGCTTACAAAGAGTTAAATAGTAGAATTTGCAGAAAATTAAGAAAGATATACTTTCCTTAATTTATTAAAGAATCAGAGATATTAAAAATATCTTTAAATTATAATTGAATTCCTTTTTCTCAGCTGTTTATGGTGAAAAAAAACAATTAGCTTTATTTCTTAAAAGTTAATTAGATTTAAGTCGTGCTGTTTTACAACTCTCAACAAGCTACTTTAAAAGGAAAACTACCAGTTTGATATTAAATGAACCCTGAAAAGATTACAATAATACGAGTTATAAAACTGTTGAAAAATAATAAGCACAAATTAAAAAACAAATAACTGAAAAAGAAAACAAAATGAATTCAAAGTTATGTGTTGTTGCATCTTTACTATTGTTGTTGATAATTGCTGTAATGTTTGTGGCAGCAAATGAGTACGATCTTGATAACTATGGCTATAACTATGGTTACAATTATGGTAACAACTATGGCTACGGGGGCCGTCCTTACTACGGAAACTATTATGATAATTACTATCCATATAACAATTACTATGATAACAATTATGGAGGAGGTCGCTATCATCACAACCGACCTTACTATGGCAATTATTATGGTGGCTATAACTATGGCCATGGTCGTCGCCGTCCTTACTATGGCAATTATTATGGTGGACGTAAGGACTATTACGATCGTTGGTAACCTTTACAAAACAAACAATACTGTCAGTAATATTTCATTCGTTCAAAGATATCTATTGATTGACCAATAAATGTTATTTATTATTATTTCTTTCTCTTCTTTAGATTTTGTTCAGCGCTAACGTCAACCTCATCCTTCTTCTTTTCTGTTACTAAATTATTAGTGTATCTATTCCAATCTAATTTTGATAAATCAATTACAATTCCTTTCAACTGAAAACATTCCACTTTTGGTTCTCTATTCTTCCATTTAGATTCACCATTTTCCACACAATCCTTAATTGACATTTTACAAAATCTATATTCTTTTAATAAATTATTTACAATTTCAAATGGATCCTTTTCTTTTTTTTCTTTCTCATTTTCTTCTTCTTCATCGTCAGAATAGTCACATTCATACTTTTCTTCTGCCTTTTCATAAAGAAAACTTAATAATGAACCTAAATCCATCTCATCTTCTTCTGTTTTCTTCTTTTTCTTTTGTTTTTCATTAGAAAGGATATTTACGGTAGTGTTACTTTTAAAATAGTTATTTAAATATTGTTCTCCAATACGTGCTTCTAATTTGTGGATTGTGATAGCTTCATTTCCAAAATAGTAAATTAAATTGTTGTAAACATTTATATTTGTAAAGTTATCTTCATTGTCATCTTCTTCCTTGTCATCTAAGTCTTTATTTGGTTTTAAAGGAATAACGAAATATTTCTTTTTACTTAAATTAATTTCATTCTTTACAATCTGTTCAATGTCAATTGTTTCCTTTATTAATTTTTCTTTTGGATTTTTACTTTTAATTTTTATTCTTTTTTTATTTTTTTCTAAATTCAATAATTCTTCTTTATTTTTTTCAATCATTTCATTATAAGCTTTCATTCTTGTTGGAATTTCATTAATTATTTTTGTAAATTGTAAAGTATTGTTCATTTCTAAAAGTTTATTTTCTAAATCATTTTGTAAAGTTTTTGAAATTAATTGAAATTCTTTTAAATCTCTTTTTCTCTTTTCCAAATTCACATTTTCTTCCAAATCATTTGACAAGTGAAAATGAAATGGTGATAATAAACCAAAAAACATTAATTCATCATTTAATAATTCTTGAGTAGTTCTATCTGAAATAATTCTTCTTAATGGAACACCTTTCAAGTAAGGTAAGATAAACTGTTCAAAAATTTCATCATTTCGATTTTGAAATTCAAAAATACGCTTTCCACTTGTAATGTCAATAGATACATCACTTGCCATTTCACTTTTTAATAAAGTGTAAAGCATACTGTTTGGAAAGTTATTAATTAGTGTTGAATTTAATTCAAATCTTTTATTGTTGATAATGAAAATTACATCTTCTTCCTTTAGTCCATCATTGTGTTGTTCAGCGACAGTGGTGTTGTTGCCATTTACTTGGTTTGTGGAGTTATTAGACATTGTAGAGCTATTTTTTTGTGGAATTTTCAGGAATTACCTAGCCCAAGTAAAAAGAGAAATAACCATTCTTTGTAGATTTGCTCAACTGCACTGACATAAAAAAATCATCTCTTGTTGCAAAAAATTGTTGTTTTATACAACCACGAAAAGTGGAAACTGTTGAAAACAGTATTAAGGATCAAGGAAGAGGACTCTACTTTTATGAAAGTAAGATATAATTACAACAAATGGGATTGGTTATAAACATAATAGTAAAAATCAACAATTAGTGTTAATTCTTAAATGTTCTTTAGATTCGTTCATGCAGTTTGCAGCATTGTTAAAAAAGTAAATAGTCTATTTATTTTTTAAACAAACTCATTAACAGATTACAATTACCTGTCACACAACTGTGTTAAAACTAGGTTCTAAAAAAAACAAGTTTAAACATGGAAAAACAACCTGGCATGAGTACAAAGCAGATAAATGTGACAACTTTGTTATTGTTTACGGTAATGCTAATGTCGAAAACCTTTGCTGACGAGACAAATTCGCCTTATCCTTACGTAGTTCAAGCCCCTAACGTTGCTCCTGTTACTTACGTACAACCTTATCCTTATGCTGCTCAACCTTACGTTCAACCTTATGTTCAGCCTTATGTACAAACTTATGTGCAACCTTACGTGCAAACCTATGTTGTTCCAGCCACTTACGTTGTTCAGACACCTGTTCCACAAACCTACGGTTATAACTATGGAGGTTATCCTTATTATAACAAATATAATTACGGTTACGCTGCAGTGCCTTATGTGCAGCCTTCCTATGCCAACAAACCTTATTATGGTGGATACTCTGGAGGTCACAAGCCTTACTATGGATATAGCTATTATGGTCGCCGTCGTTCCTACTACGGTCGTGATTATGGCAGACATTATGGTGGTGATAAGGATTACTACAGATGGTAAATCAAAAACAAACGGCACTTCTGATGTTCTCACAATAAATAATCACTTGTACTGTATTAGGCGGGAAACTGCAACTCCATCGAGTTCTCTAAATACCTTTTTTAAAATGATTTGACAGGTCATTAACCAAAATTCAAATAAAAATCAAAAATTTCAAAAATAAAAAAAAATGAATTTTAATATTAGAAATCTCGGAGGTCTTTGGGATGAAATTTGTAATTTAATAATCAGACCACAACGTTGTGTATATGAACCATCTATCGCTCTAGGTCCTAAACTATTTACTTTAGATAATAGAATATTTGAAAGAAAAGATTTTCAATTAGTTAATAATAGAGGATTAAAAATTGAATGTAGTCATTATCAACCAATAGAAAGTCAAAGACAAAAAGAGAAATTACCTTGTGTTATATATTGTCATGGAAATTGTGGATCTAGATGCGACGCTTTAGATGCTGTTAGTATATTATTACCTTATAATATTACAGTATTTGCTTTTGATTTTACTGGAAGTGGTCTTAGCGAAGGGGAATATGTTTCTTTAGGTTATTATGAGAAACAAGATGTTAGTACAATTGTTGAGTATTTATGGTCTACTAAAAGAGTTAGTAGAATTGCGTAAGTGTTTTGTTGTTTTATTCTAATTCAATCTAATGTGATGATTGAATTTTAGGCTTTGGGGTAGAAGTATGGGTGCAGCAACATCTATATTATATTCAGCAATTGATTCAACTATTGCCGGTATAGTTGTAGATTCACCATTTACTTCATTAGAAGATGTAGCAATGGAATTAGTTTCAAGTTATCAAACTTGGTTACCAAAGAAAATGATTAAAATGGGAATTAATTTAGTTAGAAGATCAATTATTAATAAGGCTGGATTTGATATTAGAGCTTGTTCACCAATTTCCGAAGTTTCTTCAGGCTTTGTTCCAGTACTATTTTGTCATGCAGAGAATGATGATTTTATCAAGGTAAGTTATAATTATTAGTCTAATTATTAAGAAATTCATTTCAATAATTAATTTAAATGAGATACATCATTCTGAACGACTCTACGAGGCGTATGCTGGAGATAAGAATATGATCCGATTTGAGGGAGATCATAACTCTGTTCGTCCGGATTTTATGTACGATAGTGTTTCTATATTTTTTTATAATGTACTGATATCGAATGATAAAGAATTGGAAACGAAACAAATCCCAAAAGGATCAATGGCTCATAAGAATGATGTTGGAGTTGTTACTGAGAAGGGAAGACAAATTGCTTTAGAGAATGGTGAATTATTTGATGATACTTTGTATGATGGAAAGGTTTCTTCAAATGTTCCTGAATCTGAAAGAAATCATTCAAAAGAAAAGGATAATACAATGCAATCTCCTTCTTCACATCCTCAAATGGTTGTTCCTTCTTCTTTACATGATAATTATGAAAGTTTTGGAAATACAGATGAAGATGAAATGTTATTAAGAGCTCTAATTGAAAGTGTAAAAGAGTAAGTAATATTATTTTAAATAACAATATACATTTATACAATTTATTACAATAATAATAGGGAATTAAATGTTTGTAAAAGTGAAGAGGAAAAGAGTGAATTGACTCAAAAATTAAAGGAATTATATGAACAAGCCAAGGAGCACGCTATTAATATTTAAAAATCTTTTCACCTTAAATTATTTTTGTACAGTTCCTAAATATTCTTATTTTCAAGAATTTTTGTAGTTTACAAAACATTATTTATAAATATACTTTTTGTCAATCATTTGTATTATTATTCATATTTAAGGGGTTATTATTATTGAGGCGTATGTGACCATTATTCGTTGAGTGCATATTATTATTCATCATTGTAGCTGCAACCCCATTCATATTAGTATTACCAACACTACTTCCTAATTGGCTAGTTGCTGCAGTAACAGCATTCCCACCAATCTGTTGTTGAAATTTCTCCGTCTCTAAAATATTTGTGTATTCCTTATGAATGCGTTGTGCCTCACGATCTAATTGTTGAAAAGTTTCTTCAAACTTTTCTAATTCATCTTTTTTAACATTTGAATTTAAACGATATTTAAAAGGTCTACCTCTTCTCCCTAATCCTTCTTGTACTACTATATTAAAATTTACTAACATACAAAGTGTAGCCCATATCTTTGCTCTATTTCCTTGAATTTCAGATTGAATTTGATCCCAAGTAAGGGCAGCACCATTCTTATGTTGTTCTAGAACATAAAACATTCTTTCTCTTAATGTTTTAGAACTAGAAATACCACCTGTATACAATTTCTTTACAGGTTTAATATTATTTTCAGAATCAATCCCTTTAAAATCTAATTTTGAAGTGATTTCTCTATCTAACATTGGATTATTCTTTCTTACTGACATTACATGATTCATTGATTGTTGACTTGCTGAATCTCCACGTTTAGAATTTTTCCTTCTATTATGTGGTAGAATGTTATTATTACCATATTGTTGTTGTAATAATAAATGATTTACATTTGAACCACTAGTAGATGAAGTACCACCTGAAGATGAATTACTATCTTCATTATTTATAGATAAAGTTAATGGTGGTATTATCTCCATTCCATTATTTATAGTAGCATTATTATTCACAATATTTTGTTGATTTAATACCTTTCTTTTCTTCTTATTATTTACAGTTGCGTTTTCATTATTTTCCAAAAGATAAGATTGTTGTTGTTCCCATTTAGAAGCTAATAAATGATTTGAAGTTGTACTTCTTTTCTTTTTCTTTAAATTTTCTCTTTCAAATCGTTGTTTTAACATTTCATTAGTTACTTGTTTTTTGTTATAAAATAATAATAATTCTGAATTTAATTTTTCTTTTAAATCCTCAATTAATTTTTCTCTAAAAGATAAAAAAGAATCAAATTTATCATTTAATTTTTCTTTTTTAAAAATTAAAAAACTTTTAGGTTCTAAAAAGAAGTTTAATAATTTTTGATAATAATTACAATGATCGATCTCCTTTTCTAAATCGAACAAACCAGATTGAGATAATTCTGTTAAATTATTTAAAATTTCATTTACATAAACTTCATTATCATCACCTTTTACAAAATGTTCTAAATTTTCAAAATAATGTTGTGTTTTAATTTCTAAAATCATTTCTTTAAAAAGTTTTATAAAATTTTTACATGTTTGATTTACAGTTTTAGTGTTATTAACATTATTTGTACCACTATTTACTTGTAAAGAATTATTTCCTACTTGTTCAAAATGTTCAATTAGGAATTGTAAAAAATAAACAGCATCGTTAAAATTACCATTATGAATGGCAAATAATAAATTACAAATATCTTCAGCGTCTATAGTACCATCATCATCGGTCATTGCGGATTACTAATTTTATCGGAGTATTTAAAGTTTTTTTTAATGAAAAAATACGGATGCGTAAAGGTTAGACTTTCTAACGGATTAAAGAAAAAAAGCTTTTCCTTTGGTTTTAAGTTGTTTTTATGTTGTAGATTTACTAGAATTATATTTTCAATAGGAAAGGTAGTCTATGATCGAATTTAAAAGTGAGCCTGAAGGCTATGTTACAAGGTGAGATGTATTTTTATTTTTTTTGTAGTTTTTTTTTTAAATTTTTTTTTTTAATTTTTATTTTTGAGTAAATTTCAGCTTTTTCATTTCTCTTTTTAAATTTAGAATTTTTTAATTTTGGACAAAGAGGCACTTGGTTTTTTTGTTGTGAATAAATTTTGTTTATTTACATTAATTGTTGTTACATGAAGGATACATGAGGTTGGGGTGTAAGGGATAGATGCTTTTGATTTCTTTCATAAGCGGTACTTAAACCTTATAAAAGATAACCAATAAGCAGAGGCAGAGGCAGGCATCACCTAAATGTTTATAATTATTATTGTGAGATGTTGTGTAATGTTGGGCTAGGTGTTTCTACAGCCATTTTCTCAACCAATTTTTGTTTAAATTTCTCACATTCTAGCATTGCAGGTGTTTTTCTTGACTTTTTACCTGGAAGTAATCTCTTTCTATTGTTAACAAACCATGTCTCTAATTGTTCTTTTGTCATGCCAACTCTTTCTAATAACATTTGCTTCTCATTCTCATTTGGATAAGGATAATCTTCATGTTCTTTTAACCAATTGATTAGTACTTCTTTGTCTTCTTTAGTAAACTTGGATCTCTTTCTTTTCTTTAAACAAGTAGGTGAACTTGATGAGTCATAATCCTTTTCTTTCTTTCTTTTGTGGCAGTTGGTTACTTCAACCACTTGTATCTCACTTCTACATTGCTTCTCTAACATTGCCAACTCTTGCTTAAACTTTTCATCTGTCTCTAATAAGTTGGTTTCGATATCGCTTAGTAATGACACCTCCTTAATGTTATTTAAGAATGGTAGTAAATCTAATAATCTGCTCAATTCGTCGTAGTTCAATTGCAAGTTTAAAGACATTATCAAACCGACCGTTAATTATTTGTTAATTAATTGTTTTTTTTAAAATTGATTAATAAAAACCCCTAGTTTTTTGTTCTTTTAAGAGTTTTCTGGGCGATGTAAAATATTTTCCCATCAAAAATCTACATCATAAACCACAAAAATTTAAAAACTCACTTTCCAAATTACAACCAATTTTTACTTCACGTTTTATGCGCCACCCCAGTATTACATCTTATTTACATCCTTGCTCTTCCATTGCCGATTAAACAATCACCCACAACCAAGAATTGCTTTTGGATTTAAAAATGCAATTTTTTCAAATAAAAAAAAATTAAAAAAATACCTCCATCAACAACTAGAACCGTCTTTTTTACGAATGTCAAACCTTAGAACAAGTCTATCAGGGCTTTCGGGAAGTGGAAATGATGGAAATGGAGGAGATGATAATAATTTGAGTAATAATTTTAAAAATCTAAGCGGTTTATATAATGTTGCGCGAAGAACAAAACAGAAGAAAAGAACATTGGAAAATAATAATGATGTTTTCGTTATAGAAGATGATGAATTTTTCATGCCGACAACTAATAACGCTGGAAGTAGTAGTAATTTAACTTTTAATAATAATAGTAATTTAAATATCTTTTCTTCAACAAACCTACCTTCTTCCACAAGTTTCTATTCAACTGGAAGTAATGTTTATGGTATGATTGGCCAAGGAGAATCCGTTGGTGATAAAATCCAACAATTTACAAAAATAGAACATGATGTAATCACACCAAAAAATGTTAAATTAATTGCATGTGGACATTATCATATAATTTTAATTACAAAAAATAATGAAGTATTTGTTTGTGGTAAAAACTCATACGGACAACTTGGTTATCGTTCAACAAGTAAAAATATTTATACTTTTACTCAAATAACATTACCTCAAAATTTAATGGAAGGGGATATTGTTGATGTTAAGTGTGGTAGATATCATACAATATTTATTACAGATCATGCTGTTGATAATGTTTGGGTTTGTGGAAAGAATAAAACTGGTCAGATGTCTTTACCTACAATTAATGTAATACATTTTGTTCCCATAAAGATGCCTGGAATTATGGGAAAGGCTAGTTTTGCTGCGTGTGGTTCAGAATATACTTTTATAAAAACTACGATTGGTTTATTTGCTTGTGGTGATAATTCAAGAGGTCAACTTGGTGTTGGATTAGATGCTGCTTCTTTAAAAAGTTTAAGGGTTGTTAGTGCGCCTGCTGGTTTTATTCATAAGAATGTTATCTCTATAGATTGTGGTGAATTCCATACTTTATTTATGACTAGCACTGGTGAGATATGGGGTTGTGGTACTACAGTTAATGGACAACTTGGTTTTGAACCACCAAAGACTACAAATAAACCAAATGTAAATGTACCTGTAAAGGTAACATTACTACCAATTGGTGAAGAGATTAAAACAGTTAGATGTGGGTTTCATCATTCTGCATTCTTAACAGAATCAGGTAAAGTATATGTTACAGGAAGAAATGGAGATGGTCAATTATCATTGGGAGATTCTACACCACGTGTATTTAAATTTACACAAGTACAAATCTCTGAATCAAATTTATCAAGTCATTTCGTTAAAGATTTATATTGTTATTCATATTATACTATTTTAATTACAGATAAGAATGAAATGTTTCTTGCTGGCAGTAATAAATGTGGTCAACTTGGAACTAGTGATTTAACTCGTTTAGATAAATTCACAAGAGTATTTAATCGTAGAGTATATGCTGTATATTGTGGTAGAGATTCATTAATGATTGAATGTGAAGATAGTGATATTTCAGTTGAAGATTTTACTGAAAGTTTTGGTAAATTATTAGATTTTGATAACCCACATAATCAACATCTATTTGATGCTGAAATTATCTGTAGTGATGGTGTACACATACCTATTTGTTTTGATTTTGTTGTATATAGAGTTGGTGTATTTAATCAATTTGAAACAAAAGAGGTTGCGATTAGCCCACCAAGCAACAGTAATAATAATAATTCTTCACCTTTAAATAATAATAATAATTCAAACATGGTCATTGAAGGTGGTACAGAAGAAGAAACTGATGAAGAAGATGCAGATTTAACACCTGAATTATTAAATGATGGGGCAGGTGAAAATATATTTGATGATCATAATCAACCACCTTTAAAGAAAAGAAAACAAGATAAATTAAAAAGTAATAATACCACAACAATAAGAAGAAGAATTATTGATTTATCATCTTCTCTAAGTAGTAAAGCAGTGAAACAAATATTAAAATTTGTATATACTGACATATTAAGTGAAGATTCAGCTGTAATTGATGATTTACAATTAAATTTGACTACATTAGTATGGATAGCTGAAAAGAGTAATAATAATAATTCAGATGCAATGACATCAACAACAGTGGGTAGTGGTAATAATAATAGCACTACTAATAGTATAGATAGATTAGTTAAATTTATATTAAAGAATACATTAAATATAATTTCAAAAGAAACAGTTGTTCAAGTTTTAGAATCATTACAAGAATTTAAAAGTCATCCACTTTTAGAATCATTATATAAACATTGTATTGCATTTATTAAAAAAACAGAAAAGATATCAAAATTTTCAGATATTAATAATCATGATAAACTTTCCAGAGAATTATTAATGGAATTATTATTAGAAGGTGAGAAATATTATTATTTAGAGAAATCTGACATAACTATTCCACCATCTACTTTTCATGAAGATTTAAAGAAATTATATAGAGACACACAAATAAATAAAGATAAGATGGGTGATGTAACATTATTATTAGATAGAGATGGTAAACAAATAATTAAAGCTCATAGAGCAATATTAAGTGCTAAGAGTGATTTCTTTAAGTTGAAATTCTCTTCTGGAATGAGTGATATGACAGCTTCTACTATTGAAATTTATGACACTGGTGAAGATTCAGAAATAGAGGCACAAAGAAATCTAATAGAATTCTTATATACTGAAAAGGTTGAAGTAGATTCAAGTAATGCTGTTGGATTTTTAGAGTTGTGGTCTTTTTATGGTTTAGATGTTCACCATCCTGTTTGTAAACAATGTCAAGAGATTGTTATTAATGGTTTAACTGCAGAGAATGTTTTAGATTTTCAAAAATCTTTTGTTATTGATAGAAATAGTCCTTATCCTGCATTAGTTGAGGCATGCAAGAGAGCATTAGTTAAATTTTGGGTACAAATTAATGAAAGACATACTAAAGAGGAATTAATGCAATACTTAACATATGATGAGTATTTGAGTGTGACTAAGACCTTTTTAGCTTCAAGTAAAATTGATTTTATTAATTATTAATAAAATAAATAGAACTTGATATTTATTAAACATTTTTTACTTTCTTTAAAAAAATAATAGATTTTAGTAGTTTTTATTTAAGTAGATTTTAATTAATAAATAATATTAATAAATAAATCTTTATTTTTTTATTTATTTTTTTTAATTTAAATATTTTAAAATTAACAAACAAAAAAGAAATAATATAAATAATATTTTTTTAACAAACAAAACAATAAAAATGAAATCAAATTTTATTATTATAAAAACTAAAAAAATTTTAAATAATATTACAAACTGTTTATGTTTACTGTTATATAATTTATTGATAAAAAAATTTAAAAGTGATAATTATAATTTTTATTTAATGAAATAAAAAAGAAATTTAATATTATTATCACTAATTTAAATTATCTTTTTTATTTAATTTATTTAAAAAATTTTATGATTTAAAAATTAATATTACTTTATTTAAATTAATTTATAATGTTAATCACTATTAAAAAATTAATAGAATTAACCTATTTTAAAATCTTACTTAAAAAAGTTTTGAAAAATAATTTTTCTTCAAGGTACCCATAATCTAAGCTTTCTGTGTGAGATTTGATTCATTGTTATTACTTTATTTCAACAATTATTTTTCCAATTTTGTCACCATTAAATAATTTAACAAAAGCTTTTGGAATATTTTCAAATCCCTTATCTATAGTTTCCAATACTTTTATCTTTCCCTCATTAATCCAACCTTCAATTTCCTTAATTGCCTTTGAAAATTGACTTGCATAAGATGACACAGTATATCCCTGAGCTTTTAACTGTTTTAAAATATATATTTGTGTCAACCTTGGTCCAACATCTATCGTTTCAAAAGGATTTGGACAATCCGTATTATAAGCAGTAATTGAACCACAAAAAGCAATCCTTCCTCTTTCATTCATTAATGAAGTTACAGCATCTAATATAAATCCACTTGTATTATCAAAATAACAATCAATCCCTTTAGGACAAACTTCTTTTAATAATTCAACTAATTTTGTAGAATTATTTTCACAAACCTTATAATTTATAACATGATCAAACCCAATTTCCTTTAATACATCAACCTTTTCTTCACCTCCAGTTATCCCAATAACATAACATCCTTTCAGTTTAGCTATTTGTCCAGCTATTGAGCCAACACTGCCTGAAGCTGCAGATACAACAAAAGTCTCTCCTTCTTTTACATTTAAAATGTCTAATACACCAAAATAGGCAGTTAATCCTGGTTTACCAATGACACTTAAATAGTAAGATAGTGGTACATTTAAATCTTCAACTTTTTGATAACGATTAATATCTTCTATTTTTAATTTTTGAATTAATTGCCAATTTGATAAACCAACTAAAATGTCATCTTTTTTGTAATTTGAATGATTTGAACTAATAACTTTAATAATTGAATAATTATCTATATCTTGCCCAATTTCAATCGCTCCAAATCCACTTAATTTATTATTTTCATTTGTTTTATTGAAATGATGGTTAGGGTTCATTCTAATACGTAAAATTGGATCTACACTAACTTGTAATAATTCAACTAAAATTTCATTATCTTTTAAGTGTGTATCTACATCTATTTCTTGTAAAATAAAATTATTTTCTTTCGGTACTCCACTAGGATGGGTTGACAACACTATTCTCTTTGTCTTCATCGTTGTTGTTTGTGTGATTGTCTTCGCCGACTTTACAATTTTTTTTGGTTTTGTGAAGAACGAAAATAGACACAAACACTTTTAACAAAGCAAACAATTATTCACATTAAACCAAAAACAAACTTGCAACAAATTTAAAGGTGTTTCATATTTGCGCGCTCACCCACAGCTGTTTACCAAGGTTAAGATTTTAGAAGTTGTAATCTTTTACTTTTTAATCATTAACAAATTCTAAATTTGAAGACATACATAGTTAAGTTTGGGGGATATACAATGTTGTATAGTCCTTAATTGACTATCTACAATCTATTTCTTAACAAACAATGCCCTATAAAATTGTCTTCCTCCTAATAATAACATGGTTATTGCAAATACATTCTTTAAGGTTTTTTCATCCATTTCAGTAGCTATTTTTGCACCAATAAAAGCACCAATGAAACTTCCCCCAACCAATATTGGAGCTAAAGGGAGAATTACATTACCCACAGTATAATGGGCGTATAAGGCAACAGCACTAGGTACTGTCATGGCAGCTAAAGATGTACCAATTATTAACTGTTGTGTTGCTTCTTTTCTTTTCACAGGTGATTTGTCACTGAGCCACAAGAAAGATAGCATTGGAACAGCCATAACCCCACCACCAACACCTAGTAAGCCACTAGCAATCCCAACCAAAGAACCAAGGCCAATTAAAGACAGTAATTCTTGTGTTTGTGGTAGTTTTAAATCCTCAATTAGCTTTGGTTCTGTTGAGGCATTTTCTTCCTTCTTAGTTTCTTCGCCTGACTCATCTTTCTTAATTAAACCCACTAAAGGCGCAATGAACAACATAAAGAAAGCTAAAATAAATTTTAATGATCTGTCTGGCAATGTAGAGGAAAGCTTAACTCCAAATCTAGCTGTTAAAGAGGCTGTCAACGCTATAATAGAGGCTGCCACTAAATCGACAGATTTTCCTCCAACAAAGTATAATGTCATCGAACCTATAAAACCAGCAGTTACAACTGTTACCAAACAGGTGGCCACAACTTGTTTTGTAGTCATTCTGTGTGAAAATAGTTGGGAGACAAGAGGCACTAGGACTATATTACCTCCCAATCCAACAGTTCCTCCGAATGTACCACCAAATATACTTATCCCAAATAACTTTAAACGTTCTTTTAATCCCATTTCACTAACTGTTGGTTTCTCTTCCTTTACACTTTGTAAATTGTCCACTGGCTTTTCATTCCTCAACAAATTTCGTGCAGTACAGAAAGCACGTTTTTGTAACGAAGCGGTCCAACTGTTTGTAGTCTTATAATTCGCCGAAAACAAATTTCTCTTCACAATCCCGATTGATTTACCTTTGAGTAGCCTACAAGCCATAATCTCTTTAGACATTTTTTTGTTATCTTTTTTATGACTTCCAATCTAGATATCTTTAGAACCTGTGAGCGTACCAATCTTAATTGTACTTCTAGATGAGCCTATTTTCATCTTCTTAGCGCTAGAGGGACGTATAGGACCGGCACTAAATGGTCTATTATTGTTATTAGGAGAGTTTGGAGGTTTTTTATAATTAGCTGCTGATTGGGGTCTAGTTGGTTTAAACCCTGTTGTTTTAGGTGCAGAATATGTGGAATTAAAGCTATTACCGAAAGATGAATTTGTTCCTCTATCTAAGGTGGTTTCCTCCAATGAAGAATCCAAGTCAGAATTGTGTGCTAATGCTGAACTTTGACTTACAGTAAGGGAAACAACATTTTCGTAGTCTCTCAATTTTTGCTCTAGCTCTGTATTTCTCCTTAGTAATTCGCCATCAGGAACGCTTGACTGTTCAAATTCTGGTATTACTCTTGAAACTTGATTTTTCAACATAGCTATTTCTCCTATTAATTTATTCTTTGTCACCTCGTGTTGTTTTTCAACTTGAGTATCTTGATGTTTAAGTAAGATTAATCTTTTAACTCTTTTATGTAAATCTTCAACCTCTTTCTCCTTCTCCTTTAATTTCTTTTTATAATAGGAAGCCAACTGTGGATTTCTTTCGGAACTTTCATGGAAATGTTTTTCAATTTGTTGCCTAATAGCTTCTTTTTCTTGTTCTTTCCTTTTCTTTTTTTCTTCTGTGTGCGCATTAAAAATCTTCAAGTACTGTTGTTTCATTTCGATTTGTGATTTCATTAAATTATCAACTTGTATTCTTAACGATTTTAATTCAGTATTTGATTTACTCAAATCTCCTGTGGTTGTAGATACCTTTTGTTTTAATCTTTCATTTTCTTGCTCTAATTCTTGAACTCTTTGTCTACTTGCATTATGTTTAAAAGAATGAACTTGTGCTTTTAATAGTCCAATTTGATCCTCTAATTCTTTTTTCTCATTTTCTAATTTCTTATAATAAGATAAATCACTTTCATACTTTTTCATAAGTTTAAATTTTTCTGATTTTTCTCTATTAATGTCAAAGTGATGTTTTTTTTCGTCATTCTTAATTTTACTTTCTAATTGTGTCTTCTCCATCATTTGTACTTCTCTATGCCTTAATATAGCATCTCTTCTATCCAACATTTCATGTAGTTTATCAATGTCCCCTTCTTTCTTTAAGATTTCTCCTGCCAACATTGAGTTTTCTTGTTTTAATTTATTAATATCTTCAGCATACTTTTCTGAACTTAATTTTTGAAATCTTAATGTTTCATCCTTAAGTTGGATGGCTTTCTTAGCAGTTTCTTGTAATTCTTCTTTTTCCTTTTCCTGCAATCGAAATTTGTTTAAAATATATCAGTAACAAAATTATGTAAAAACTTACAATTTGTTCAATCTTTGCCTTTAATTCTACTACTTTATACTCAGCCTCTGTTTTCCTTCTTCTAATTTGATCTTTTAATTCATTTTCATAGTCATCTTTAAAAACTAGAAGAGTACGAAGATTAGCCTTTAATCTATCTAAAACAACCAATGGATTCTCTCTCCTCAATTCTTCCTTTTCTTTTAATTCAATTTCCTTAATTTCTTCATCCGTTCCTAAAACTACTTCATGACTTCTATCTTTCATTTCCAAATATAATTTAATAATACCTTCTTCAATTAGTTCTACTCTAGCTAATTTCTCTTCCATGTACTGTTGTTTTTCTTTCCTTTCATGTAATTCAATTTCTAATCGCTCTAAATCTCTTTTGCTCTTTTTCTTTAATTCTCCAATTTGAAATATATAAGTTTCTTTCTCAGTCTCACTATTCGTTAATTGACCCTTAACATTTTCCAATTCTTTTCTTAAAACCTCAATTTCTGATAAATCATCATTATGTATAGAAGAAGTTAAATTTGAATTACTACTAGAGTGATCAAAATTAATATTATTCGTTAATATATTATTATTATTAGTATTCGGATTTTCTACTGAAGCATTACTGGAAGTTCTTGCTATATTATTAGTCTTACTATTGTTATTATTATTAGTATTATTACTACTATTTGCCCTAACTCTATTAGAATTTCTTGTTAAAGGTTTAACCTTAATGCTAGAAACTCTTCCGTCATTGTTATTATTTGTTGGCTTGGAAGACATACTATTACATAATATTTAAATAAACTTAAATAATTAAACGATATATACTCTTATAAGAATAAATATATATTAAATAATTAAAATTTAGTCCTAAATTTGTGTTAACGTTCACTATTATGCCTTATTTTTTCTGTAAAAAATAAAAGCGCCAATGTGTACTGACATTGTTTTTTGGTCTTATCTTATTATTTTAAAATAAAGTTTAACAAAGTTTTTAAAAGTTAGCTTATTCTGTAAGTGTTTTTAAAATATCTTTGTTGTAATTAATAAATATAATGCGTAAATAAATATAAATTATAAAAATTTATTCATAACTTTTCATATATACTTTAATTAATAAATCATGTAATTGTTCACTCTCAACTCTTTTAGAAATTGAAAAGAAGTGAGATTCTATTCCCTTTGTATTTTTCTTATAAAAAACAGTGTGATAATATCCAGCTGCTATTCCTACATTTTGAACATCAATCTTTGTTTTAAACAATTCTTTTAAATTAAAACTATTTTGTTCAACTTCATACGCTAAACTTCCTAATTGACCTTTATCGTTTTTCCCTCTAAAAATTATTACGAAAAGCTCTTTTTACAACTACAAAAAAATAGAAGAACAAACTTACCTTAAGGTAACATCGCCATTTGCAGTGACGATGATGGAATAATCTTCTCCCTAATTAAATTATAGTTGTAATAGAAATAGAAAAGAAGTAAATAATAAGAAACTTACCATACAGATAGTTTTGATAGGCATAGAGAATGAAGCCTTAACTATATTTAAAACTCTGCTCTCTTCAACTGGAAATTCACCTCTGGTATTTACCCCACATACATATACCTCCCCTGTATAGGATAAATAAACTGAATTGTCACCTCCACACCCAATATCTTGTATTTTATCTTTAAGAGGTACCTCCATCATACCTTCTAATTGATTACCAAATCTACTTCCTCCTTGAACTCCAAATTGACAACTTGAAGAATCACCAGCTCCATAACATTGTCCATTCTCTAGAAGAATAACGAAATGAAATCCTCCAGAACAAATTTTCTTAACTTTAGATTGAGTAAATGTATGAAAAACGCGTTTAAATACATGTCTTGAATCAACTAAAACATCACTTCTTGAATATGTGCTTGAGTAAACCCAGTTTTGACCTAGAGTTCATTTTATTGTCTGTCAATCATATGTTTGAATTGTTATTGAAACTTACCGGACAATCTTACTTCTGAATTATTTGTTATCATGATGGAATAAGAGAAGCAACAAGCTAAATGGGATATTATATCATTTTCGGTTTTTTGATAATTAATTTTTCTTGGTGTATTAATGTGATTATCTGATATTGTGACATCTAATTGTTTGTAATCATTTGATCCACAACCATATAATTCATTATTTTCGGAAGCAAACAAAGTGTAGTGAGCACCACAAGCAAGTAATTTTACAGGATTATTATTGAAGAAATTAACTTTTAGTACTTGTTTAGAAGTAAATGTACTATAGTCGGTAGTTGATAAAGTCACTGACAACTGACCGCTTTCATTTGTACCCATTGAATAAACAGATCCATCTTCCAATAAAATCATTAAAAAGTTAGCACCCACCGAAACTAATTTAATATTAACATTTTCTGGGAATGAAGGAAAGTCACCACGATCTCTAAATACATTTACATCAGCAAAAGCAGCGATATTGTCAATCTTTTCCTCACCCGTTATATTCTGACCAGAAACTAAAAACGACATTATTTTTTGGTTAAGAAAATATAAATTTATTAGAAATATATAAATATTTTTTTTTAGACATCAAAATCGCAAGGCGTGACATCCATCAGCAGGTGTTTCAGGTACTTGCTTCTAGTTTGATGGTCTGACTAGGGGAAGTGTAATTTCTAAGCATTCATCTTTTACAATTTGAGCTGTTGCATCAGTAAGTGAGGCGTTTAAAGATTGTGGTGCCTTACAAAGAATTTGAATTCCAGAAATTTGAATTGTTTCCTTGTCAATAAATTGGATCATTGGAGTTCCAACAAATGTTGAATTTGGAGGAAGAACAATCTTACTAACAATCTTTTGTTCAAATGAATTTTCATGAATCTTTCTTTTCTTTGAATCTTCACAAGATTCATCATCACTTAAACCATGCTTTCCAATAACATTTTGTTTAGTATTATTATTAACACTACTAATATTATTACCAACACTAGAATGTACTGTAGGAGGAGAATGAGAGAATGGATGAATTAGTCTAGACAAGTTAGCTACGGCAGCAAAGGGATTACAAAATTGTGGTGGACTACTAGTAAAAGGATTTACAATCGGATTACTATTATTACCTTTAGCAGTAACAATAGAAGGGGTAGAATACAAAGAAGTATGATCAACCCTAGTAGTACTAACAGCATTAGTAGTACCACTAACAGTAGTAGATTGATCATTCTTCGTAGAAGAGTTTGTATTACCCCTATCACGCCACACTTTAGCGACACAATCCTTACCATTCTTACTAATCGCATTGAAATTTGGATCACCTCTATTCTCAGTTTCGTCAATCGATTTTGGTTGAGCTACAATTCCTGCATGATATAAAATTTCATTATAAATCTCTTTAGATTGAGATCCCTTTCTTCTAGTCTTAATATCAACATTAGGGTTTTCTTCTTGCCACTTTCTTAAGAATTTATAACATTGCATTCCTGTCTTTCCCATAATGTCAATACTAAAGATACCTGAAGCTTCGAACCAATAATCTCTTCTTTTAAGGGCTTCTTCAAAGATTGTTTCTAAGGTATCCCAATCTTTAACTTTTTCTTCATTGGCTGCCAAGTTATGAGTTAAAAACTTATTGATATCGGAAACTAATTTAGGGTTATCCTTTCCATACTTTTCTAAAATCTCTTTTAATTCCTTTTTAGTTTTAGATTTAATTTCATCTAAAGTTAAACTAAAATGTTTATTATTATTAATAATAACTTCCTTTTCTTGTTGTTGATTGCTATTCAATGATTTATTACTTTTTGCTTCAGTACTATCGCTACTTTGATTATCTTTTGGGCTTAATGTAATTAAATTAGTTTGTTTAACTTCAACTAATTTATTAGTAGCATTAGATGCGTAAACAGTACTGTTATTGTTAATTACAGTTTTCGGAATGTTGGTATTTTGGTTCAATGATTCGTAATTGTAAATCATATCATTTCTTTTATTTACTTCTAAGCCTAATTCAGAGATAGATGGTAAAGTCATTCCTTTTAATTGTTGTTGTTGTTGATTTGATTGTTGTTGGAATGAATTAGTGGAAGCGGCATGACTAGAAGAAGGATAAGAGTAGTCTAATGGTGAAATGAATGAATTAATTGGTGATAAAGTAATGTCATTACTGTTATTGTTATTAGTAGCGCTATTACTATTATTTCGTTGTTGTTGAAGTTGTTGACCAATCATGTTGTGAGATACATGTTGTTTCAATAAAGGAGAAGTGTAAAATGCATGCATTTCCAAAAAATGTGTTAAATTATGATAATCACCGTTCTTTTTTTTTCAATAATATTCAATTATTGTCAGTTTAGGGACAAATAAATAGATTCCAATTTATCTGTTGGAGTGGAAGTGCTGGCAAGCAGAAATTAAATAAAAGAATTTTGTGCTGTTTTTTTCTTGGTTAATGAAAAATTAATTTCCTAGGCTTGAAATATTTGTGATGGAAGTTTAAATTTCTTTGGAAGAAAGAAAATTTATAATTCCATGGAACTGGAGGTCAACCTTGGAAAGTTGAATGTTACAGGTATTCCATTTGTCAATATTTAAACCAAAAGTAATTGTAAAAGCACGTTCTTTTTTAAAATTCGTGCTCATTTGTTTGTTTTTAATGAAAGTATATTTAAAGAATAGAAAAACTTTAATGCTGACTTTGCCAAGAATTGGAAGTTTACCAAATAATTTGGAAATTGTCAATGGTAAAACATCTACCGTTTAATCAACACAAAAGCTGAACGCTTGCATAATATACTAGTTTTAAGTCAAAAATTAAACTAAACTGAATGAATGCACATGGTTGTTTTAATTTTTTCATTCCCTAATGTTTCTAGGGCTTTTCCACCAACATTCTTAATGTTTGCCTCATTTTACTCGTTTTGTTTTGTAAAAATAAGAGTCAACCGCTTTGAAAAATATTTTCATTTTTTGTTGAAAAAAAATACGTCACAATGGTATGTTAAAAAATATTCATCTTGCTAACATTTTTTTCTCAAACCCTTTCTTCTATTTCAATATTCTTATTTTTAAATAATTATAGGCCACAACAAAGAAGAAGTGTAGAAAATTAAGAGGACAAGTTTCTCACGGTCACGGTAGAATTGGTAAACACAGAAAACACCCTGGTGGTCGTGGTAATGCTGGTGGTATGCATCACCACAGAATCTGGTTCGATAGATTCCATCCAGGTTATTTCGGTAAAGTCGGTATTAGAAGATTCCACATGAATAAGAACCACTTTTACTGTCCTATTATAAACGTTGAAAACTTATGGAACGTTGCAGGAGAAGAAACATACAAGAAGGCAAAGTCTGGTGAATATGGAAATAAAGCAGTCGTTATTGATGTAACAAAAGCAGGTTTTGATAAGGTTGTCGGAAAGGGTGCTTTACCACAAATCCCAGTCATTGTTAGAGCAAGACTTTTCTCTAAGAGTGCAGAAGAAAAGATTAAAGCAGCAGGTGGAGTTTGCGAAATCACTGCTTAAATTTTATAAATAAAAGTCCTCATAAAAAATATAATAAAATTTTTTTAATTTATGTAAAAAACTAAATTCACGAAGTAACAACGAGAATGAAGATTGGAAAAATGTTTATTAACTAGTAGAAGGTTTTGGTAAACGTTCCGCCCAATGTCTATGTGTTTGGTCTATAATAAAATTAGCGTAAGCCTTGTCTAGAACTGCCTCCTGAAATCCGAAATGATTTTCAGCCTTTCCATCTGTTGTTTTATACATTCTGAACCAATCAATAATATCTTTAATTTTATCTTTAGGAACGTCATAAATGTCTTGTTTATCATCAAAATGTTCATTATCTTCAATTACCTTAGCAATTACTTTCCAATCCATCTCTCCTTCATCAATCATTGCAAGTATTCCAAAAACTTTAATTTTATAAATTTCACCCATTTCTAAAGGCTTGTCACTAATTTCAACAACATCAATTGGATCATTATCTCCATTAACTGCAATAGTTGGTTGATAAATTCCATCTTTTGCAATACCAAATGGTACATGAATAACTTTATGTGGATCTTCCCACGTTTGAGGAAGTAATCCATAATTAAAAGGCATTCCACCTTTATCAATTCTATAAGTAAATTCTCTTAATTTACCTTTTTTAACATCTTGAAGAATTGGATTAAATTCTTCTTTTGTGTTTACTTCCATCTTTCTTAATGTATTTTTAGGTATCTCATTAATGAAATGATATAATGTTTTAGATTGATTAGCGAATAGTGGAATATCATGCCATGGAGAGATAAAGATATTGTTATTATTTGCAGATTTATAAAAGATTTTAAAATCGGAATTACCAAGGGTTCCTTTTAAAACTTTTTGAATCATTAACTTTGCTGATTGGGTTGACATTTTTTTTTATTTGAGCGATATGTTTATTATTTACAATAAATTGATAAGGCGTTTGAAGGATGGTTTGGTGCCTGGAAAATGTTTTTGAATTTACTTTGAGAATGGATAGTTTTGATCTACTTTCCATGTCTGTTTATCTTGATTTTCCCAAGGAATTGCTGTTGTAGAGGATTTTTCATTAGTACCACTACTCTTAGTAGTTGCCTTGTCTTTTTCATTCTCTCTAATATCTTCTTCTTTTAATCCTTTGTAAAGTTCTTGTTGCTGTTGTTGCTTCAAAGACATAAAGTTTGGATCCATTGTTATTGTTGTTGTGATTTAGTTTTAATTTTTCTTATTGTTTATTGTTGTCCTAGAGGCTTGCATTAAATACTTACAAATTCTTTTTGGTAAAGTGTCAAATTGGCGAGAAAGACATTTTAATCGAAAATATAAAAATAATTTTGTGGATGACCCTTTGATCGAAATTATAAATAAATTACAATGATAATTATTAAACTAACAATAGAAATAAATACCCTATTAATACATTCTATAATTAATTAAATTGTTTTTTTAATAAATTTAATAAAGAGACAATTTTAAGCAATTGCTACAGTTTCTTCTTCTTTAGCAACTTCATCACCAGTTGATGACTCTTCCACTAAATCCTTAAATGCCTTTGTATTTCTTCCAATGTACGTTAAAATTGCAAATAAAATAGAAATACCACATAATATAAAGTTCAAAATAGCATAGAAAATGAATGGACCACTTGGTTTCCAGTCATCAAATAGTATACCACCTACTTTTGTTGCAATTAAGATACCTAGACCACCCATCATTGTAAATACACCACTGACACTACCTCTAATTGGTTCAGGCGTTTCTTGTGTTACTAATACTTGACTTACAATAATTACACCAATTTCTCCAACACCAATTAAGAAAATTGGAGCATATACACTAGCACTTGTGACATCATTAAATAATGAAAGAACTAAATATCCAGCACCTGAAATTAAAGATACGATTGACATTGTAATAGTTCTAGCAACTCTTCTTGTATTACCACTTAACAACATTGTACTTGATTGAGTACTGTCAGAATTAGTTACTCTTCTTCTTAACTTAATATCAGCAAAGAAACCAATAAAAGGAGCTGCTAGTAAACCAAAAACTTGACAAACACCAGAAATCTCACCTCCCTTTGCAGTACCATCAGAGGTTGAACCTCCATTAAGTCTAACTTGTTGTGCAACCCATAAGGTAATAAAGTTAGTAATTAAAGTAGCATCTCCTCTAGCAACAACACTTGATAAATATGCTAAAATTAAAGTAGGTCTACGGAATGGTGCAATGAATAAACCATCTTTAATAATTTTAAATAATCTTGTAAAACCTTTAATTATTGGATTAGATGAACTAGTTTGTAAATCATCACTATTTTCACTTTCATTATCTTCATTGTTAGATGATCTATTTCTTCTATTTTCACAAATTGGAAAGATCTTACCCTTTAAGAAGATCATAACTAAACAACCTGAAATAACAGATAAGAAAGCCATCATTAAGAAAGTAGCAAACCCTGCTTGCGAGTTAGAAATACCTGCACTTACTAACCACTTTGGAATTCTTAAGAAAAGTAAAGCAGCAATTACAGCACCTAAACCTGAAACAATACCTAAAATTCCTGAAGCCTTTCCTCTATCGTTATTTACTACATAATCTCCAAGGATGGCTGTTAACATATGGGATGTACTTGCAGCACCTATAGCAAATAGAATTCTTATGAGAATTAATTGCCAAACTTCTGTAGCGAAAGTATATAAAGTTAATCCTGCAGCCATAAAGAAGAAACCAATAATATAAACAAATTTTCTTCCTCTTAAGATGTCTGTAAGAACTCCCCATATTGCTCCGAAAACAATAATTGTTAATTCATTGTAGAAAGAAAGGTCTCCTGTTAGTCTTCCTTGTGAACTTTTTGCTACTTCTCCTCTAAGATAAGTTTCAAATACGAAATTTGCCATTGCATTGATAAAAACGAAAATACTAATGATAACGCCAACTAAAAAGTAAAAAGTGGTAAGATTTACCCAAGAAACGCCTGGTTGTAATTCAATTATTCCAAGATAACGATCAGTTCTTATAAATCCACATATTCTTTTAGGTTGTGAAGTTTTTCTATCGCTATTATTTATAATGGTGTTCTCTACAATAGGAGAGTTTGATTCATTAATATAATTATTTTCGCTAGGTAAAATAGCATCTGTAGACATTGTGTTATATGTTGTGTTATCTTTCGGGATACTCATCCGAAGTGTTTTTTTCGAAAGTCAAATGAAAAAGGGTCCAATCTGGAGTCAAACCCTTTGTTATAAAATTGTGCGTTAAAGCAGAATAATTGTTAAGCTTGAATTTAATTACAACCAAATTGATTGGAATTAGTGGGTGAAAGGAAGAAGAGCATCTACTAGTGATGAGAGAGGAGATGAAGGAAAGTTAAGATGAAGAGGTCCATGTTGATGAAATATTAATGTGAAAGAAGTCATATCATAATCTATGTAATAATTTGTTTTCGGTGTTTGGTTAGCTGTTGGTTTAAATACATTCCCAAGAGAAAAAACAAAAAGTAATTTTTACTATTTCATTTCAAATTAGAATAATTTTATCTAGTTATTAATCCATATCCTTCTTTAAAGTCTCGGCTTGTTCTCTTTCATTAATATCGAAAGGTCTACCATCTAGTTTTTTGAGGTGTGGCAAACGTATTAAAACTTGCAACCTATAATTCTCACCGGAATCTTTGGAGTTTTTTTCAAGTGGGTTACCAATCAAAAGCAAATCCTCCAACTCAACCAACTCTTTTAAACGGTCTATTTCTGTCCAAGAGGCAATTTTATTATTCCCAACATAAAGCACCTTAAGTTTCTTCAGTTTTTCAATCCCTGCCAAAGAAGCAATGTAATTATAAGAAATCCAAAGTTGAGTTAAGGTTGCAGCAACACCATCCAAATTTTCAAGTTTTTTAATCAAATTTCTAGAAAACGAAAGAATTTCTATGGAACTTAGACCTTGTAAACTACCTATTCTATCTATGCTGTTAGTGGATAATGCCAGT
The DNA here is from genome assembly GCA_902984215.1 of Willaertia magna. NCBI lineage: Eukaryota > Heterolobosea > Eutetramitea > Acrasida > Naegleriidae > Willaertia > Willaertia magna. The sequence goes on along the minus strand of CADWAF010002301.1, from coordinate 21,767 downwards.
CTTTTACAGTTCTTTAAATTAGCAACTGCTGCACTGTCCATCTTTTCAATAGCAGGATACCAACCATTAAGCATAATCTTTTCCGCTTCCGCGGCCCTTATTCTCTCTGTAGATGCCGGGAGTAAACCCTTCTCAATTTTTTGTTTTCTCTTTTCATCCTTCTTTTCTTCCCAAGCTTTTAGAGCGTCTTTAAGTTGAAAAACCTTATTATTAATAAATTTAAAAAACAAGTTTTATTGACATCGGAATTGATTAATTTGAAAAAGAAACGTATTCCATACCATTTTCTGTAATTTTTTTGTATTTGATTTAATCAAGCTTTAAGCGGGAATCGAAGGTTGTCAGAAAACCCAAAAAATGTTTCGAAGTAATCTTGGGAAAGCCATTCTGATTTTCTTATTGGTTTCCTATCTTTTATTTTCTCTATTCTATTTAATTCCAACCTTTTTTACTAAATATAAAAACAATAGTACTTTTCAACAAATAACGATACCATCGTCTTCACCTAATCCACCTTCACAAATTAAAACAAAAATCATTTCGGGAAAAGGAAATCAATTAAACCATATTGAATTATTACTAAATGATTGGAGTGTTGAAAATCTAAAACTAAAAAATTCAATTCCAAATCTTTTAAATACACCACAATTAGTTACTGCAACAAGTGTTGACTATTTTGATAGATTAGAAAACTTTATTGGAAGTGTGGATAAAATTTACAACACAGGTCAACCTGAAATTATAAAAGAAATTATTAAATTATTAAAAAATATAAATCCATCTTCTATATCATCAACAAATACTTTACAACAACTCAATTTACAATTAAATAAATTAGAAAAAACAAGAACTACATTAATCTTCAATTTGGGATTAAACCCAGAACAAAAAGAAAAAGTTTTAACCTGGAAAAATGTAATTTTCGTTGATTTCCCATTTCATTTATTTACAAGTAATTATCCACACGTTTTACAATTAGGAAATTTCTCATGGAAACCTTTAGTAATGTATTTATCCTTACAATCTTTTCATTCTATAATATTTTTAGATTCAGGTTCAGAATTAATTAACTCTCTGAAATCTGTTGAATTAATCTTAAAAGAAAAGAATTACTTTTATGTTGCACAACAAGGAAAATATACAGGTGGTATTTGTTGTGGAGAGTTAAATGAATTAACTCATGAAGCCACCTTTCAATATTTATCTTTAAATAAAAATGATTTTAAAGGGAAATTAATGTGCGCAGGTGGAATACAGGGCTATGAAAGAAATTCATTAGCTTTTCATAAGGTTTTAATACCAACAATAGAATGTGCTTTAGTTGAGAATTGCATTACACCAAAAGCTTCGAATTTGGGTAATCATCGTCAAGATCAATCTGTTTTTTCAATTTTTATTAATAAAGAAGGTTTAACATGTGAGAAAGATGCTAGGTTTTGGGCAACTCCAGGAAATATTGCAACTTATTTTAATACAGAACAATTATTTAAGGAGAAGGTTGTAATTAATTTAAGGAAACAATTATTACCTAAACCTTATGTTCCTTATATTGTAAAACGTAAAAAGTTTTTATTGATTGTAATGTGGATCGAATTAATGAAAAATGACAAGGATAGTTTAAAGAAAGAATTGTATAAATCAATAGACAATTTATTTGATAAAGTTTGTTCGAAAAGAGATATACAACAAACAAAACTTTTTGATTTTGAAAGTAAACAATTACTACAACAAGAAGAAGAAAAAGTAATTGATTTGAAATTTATTAATGTCGAAAAATCACAACAACAAGCCATTAACCAAGAGGAATTAAGAGAAATAATTATTAACAAACTAAAAGAGAAAAATAGTTTAAAATGCTTTACTAATATTTCTTTTGAAAAGAAAGAAGAGAAGATTGATAACAATAATATGAAAGAATTAATGAAAGAACAAATTACTAGAGAGAAAGAGAAATATGATTATTTATTTACTTTAGGTAAAAATGATTTATTAATTAGAAGATTTTGGTTAGATGCTTTAGTTTCTTTAATTATCAATCAATCAAAACAATTTCCTGATTGGTGGATAATTGACAATCGTATTTTTTCTTTAAATAACAATGCAATTAATTTCTTAACTCAGTTTTATGATGAAATTGTAAAAGATAGTAATAACAATGGTTTACAGCAATTTATCGGTGAAGATTGGTATAACTTTTTAATGATAAACATATTTAGAAATTATTTTTTACAAAATAAATTTATTGTAACAAAGAGCAGTATTGATTTTGGAATGAATTTACAAGAAATTGATTATTTATTAAGTGAAACTTATTTCATTAAAAGCGATTAAAAACTATACATTAATTTACACTCTTGTTTGCTAAAATTCCTTAATTTTACAGTATGCCAATAGGTGACATATCTAGTTTACGTTAGTTCACCCCATAGTAAGCAACAACTCCCTTAGCTTATCATTCAATTCCAAGAAATAACATATAGAAAAAAACTACCGCTAGAAATTAATTCAAATTTTTCTTTATTGCCCAGACGATGTTTTATTTCAATTTAGTTTAACCAATCACTTTTATTATCATTTTATATCTAAAACAATAGCAAAAGATAATGATGAATTAAATAATGAATATAATTATCATCAATTACTATGGCTTAATTAGATGTAAATATATTTTAAATAAATATATTGATGTCTGCAACAATGTTTTCTTTTAAAAATTATGAAAGGATTTGAAATAGTACCGTGATAATATTTGGAGAGTTGTAATTGGTTTTGGCTTACAAAAACCGGACCCGTTATGCTTTCAAGAAAAAAATGTTTAAACCAAAACAGTTCCTAAAGTCGATTCTAGTGAGCTTTCCAAAATTTGCACAAATCAACAAGCGTTATTATACACCCAGCCTCTACAAGGGATCCAGAATCAAACCATTTGATAGTTTTTTATGTTCTCTTTTCGAAAAAGAAAAACAATCTGTATTTACTAAGGATCAGCTAGAAGCTTTGCGTTTAGCTAATTTTGATGAAAAGGCTTTTAATTATGCGGTTGGTATTTTACATAATAAAAAGAGTTTACATGTTGTTGCCGAAAAGATAGTTGGTTTTTGTTATCCTCAACCCATTCATATTCGTTTAGCCCATGAAATTGCAAATTGGATAGAAGATAAAATGTATAGTCCTTCTATTTATGCCAAATACTACAGAAATATAAGTACAAGAATAAACCTAGGACATAATAACCATTTAATATTTAGTGAGGTACAAAAATCTATGAAAGCTTGTGGTTTAGAAAGTAGAGTTAATTCTTTTTATAAACTTTTTAAAAATATTTTGATTTCTAAATTATCAAACCTGACAGATAGTTCACTTTACAACATACCATTTATTGCTGGATCTCCCGGTTCTGGCAAGACTAGAACTGGACTAGAAGTAATGGGTATGGTAGATAAAATAATTGAACAAGATGAAACATTCAACAATAAAGACCTAGTAATAGAAATCATGAACAATAGAGTAGAAATTTATATAACTTTTGGTAATGGAACAAAATTAATTAGAAATAAAGATTTTGACCCAATTATTGCTTTGAACAAAAGAATTCTTAGCTCATATTTTAATATTAGCGAAGAATTTCTATTGGATTTAACACTGAACAATTTGGGACTGGTTTTGGATATTATAGTTGCTGATAGAAATATTAGTAATCCTACAAAGAATCCTTTGTTAATATATTTAATGATAGATGAATTTTCTCTTATCGATAACCCCAACATTCCAGACCTTCATGAAAAACCGTGGTTAGATTCTATTGTAAATGCAATTGAACACGAAATGATAGGACACACTGGTACAATATTAGTTCCTTTATTTGCAGGTACAAGTTATGGATTATTTACTAATATTTTGAGACAGTCAACCCACTCTATACACGTTATTTCTCTATATTTATTATCTAAAAACGATGTTTATAATATAGTAAATAGCTTTTTCGAATTTAAAGGTAATATAGAACAAAAAAACAAATGGTCCAACAACCCTCAATTTTGTAAATATTTAGGATTAATAGGTGGTCATCCAAGATTGCTTCAGTTTTATTTAGAATTTTTTGAGGGAGATGCATCTAAAGCTTACACTCAAGCTGTCAACAAAATAATGTTAACAGTTAATTTTCAGTTTGAAAGTACTTCTGATGCAGCCAAGATATTCGCACTTGCTATTACGAATACTAATGTTGCAGAATATGATCCAAATTTTATGAAATGTATTGAAAGTTATGAAAGTCTGGGATTTTATTTGGTTATACGTGAAACAGCTTCTGAATGGTTTATTAGAGCTCCTGCTTGCTATCTACATTATTATGCAAATCGAAGTACAATTTCTCAATTTATGCATTTTACTAAATTTATGTTGAATACTGAAGATGTTTACTGTGGAAAAAATTTACAAAAGTTTAATACTTTCTTTGACTTGGCGTTTAATAGAGCATCTGAAGTACTTGGAATCAAATATATTTCTTTTACAACAAGGCATAGAATCTTTAAATACATAAAAAGTATTTTTTAACTTTAACGAAAAGGAAATTATTGTAAACTTTTTAGAAACAAGAGTTTGCTTAAATTCTACTAAAATAACTAAAATAAGACTTTACTGATTGCACTATCCAATATATTTGATTACATTCTAAATTCCTTTTCAAATTCCTCTTGATTGATATAATTGTTATAACGTTTTCTGGCATTCAGTAATTTTTCCCTAAAACTTTTTGCTTGTCCCAAAGAAAAGTGAGGAAGGAATTCAATGATGTTGAAATACACTTCTGTGGGAAAAAGCTTAATTAATATAAAGTATTTAGAAAAAAGTATTCCTAACTGTTGTGGTTCTACAAATTCTGTTGAAATAATTGATTTTTCTGGGTCAACTAGGAAAAAAACTAATATTTTGTGAATGGCTGGAATGAAAGGGTCGATTGGGAAGAAATATTTGAAGCGATGTTGAGCTTCCTTGTTTCCAAACGCTACACATCTCCCTTCTTTCATTTGAACAGACCCTAAGTGGTCAAATAATAAATCTCCATTATGTAAACCACAATTTTCGAAGACTCCTTGGGCAGTCTCGTTTTCCTTTTGGATGTCTGATGGATCTATTGAACGTCTTAATTCTAAAAAACTATTGTTGACATTTTCTGAATGATAGCAAAACATTCCAATTGCTTTAATATTTTCTTGTGGCAACCCTTTGCAATAATTAACAAGTGCATAAAAATTAGTAAATTTTGTTTTTAATACTTACCTTCTTTATGCCAAGTTTCTCCTACAAAATAACTACCCGGCTTGACAATAATATTAAAAGCCTTTACAACTACTTGTACACTTCCAGGTTCGAAATCTGTAAATTCAGAGAATAAAGGAACAAATTTACTTAAAATCTTTGAAATAATCTCATAAAATCCCTTATGTTTTCTTTCATCAACATTATTAATGTAAGATTTAAATTCAATTTTACCATTTTCTGTTAATAATAGCTCTGAAGGCAAGAATGAAGTATCGCATGTTATTGTTTTGTTTCTTTGTTTTGATTTAAGAGTACTGACACCTTTTACATAGCAAAATAAAGAAGGGTTAATTAAATCTAATATTTGTTTGTCACTATCTGGGCTCCAATCTTTCTTTTCTTCTGGAACATTTTCAAAAACAGCAATATATTGTTTTAATCTTTCAATTAATTCTTTAGAGATTAAATCATCCTTAACAGCACAAAAATACTCATTCACATCTTTAACTTTTAGTGCACAATAACCACAAGGACACAAACAAAATCTTGTTTGCCTTTCATTTTCTGGATTAACTCCACAATGTCTGCAACAATGTTTAACTCCTTTTCCATTAAATTCAATGTCTTTTAAAATGTCAGTTGCAACTTCTACACTTGCCAATGAAACACCTTTTGAATAACATTCCTCTTTCCACTTGTTTGTTAAGATCGCAAGTTTACTTTGCCAATCACGTTCTCCAATTACAGACCTAACAATAATATCAACATCCAAGGGATCAATTAGTTTCCTATTTGGACAATCTGTCTCTGTTGTTTTTCTAAATTTCTTGTCAGTTTCTTGAAACATGTTTTCTCAATTTTTATTCTAGTTTCAATCAACAAAAATCAAACTTGCGCATTTTTTTAGGTTTGCAAACTGCAAGAAGCTGCAAAAAAAATTGGCGGGATGCAAAAATTTTAATTAAAAAAAATAATTGAATGCTTTTAATTTAATTCAATCTGCCCCTTAGTTTTTTCACCTTCCGTGTATTATAAGACTTCATTTCCTTTAGTTTATAAAACAATAATTTATTTAAAAAAACAATAATGATTAATCCTTTAAGATTTAATAATCCTACTTTAACAAAAGTTAATTCTCTTCTTTTTCACACAAAATGTCCTTTCAATAAAAAGATAGTACTATCCACAACAATAACAAATAATAAATCCTTTAACACATTACTTTCCGTTTTAAATAAAAAAAGAGGTGCATTTGATAATAAAAGAATTAATAAAAAGAATTTATATGAAGAACAAGAAGAAGATAAATACAGTAGAAATTATTATAATAAACAACAAAAAAAGAAAAGAAGAGAACAAGAAATTGCTGATATGATGTTTAATAAATATGTAGAATATATGATGGATGGTTCCGATGGAAGATATGGTAGTAGAAAAGGCTTTACGGATTTTGATGAAGATTTTAACCTAAGATGGGATCATGATGATGAAGCTCATTATGGGAATAAGAAGGCGCGTAATAATAAGGCTAATAAAAGAGGACAACAACAAGCAGAAGAAGATGAGGGCGCCTTTTATTACTATAATGATGAAGGAGAAGACTTTTATGATGACGCTTTTGGTGAGGAAGAAGCCTTTATGCATTTTGCTAATGGAGGAGGTCCTTTTCAAGAATACTACGCTCCAAATCCTTTTGAATTAAAAGTTAAACTATTTGAAGAGGCTAACCATTATGAAATTGTTGTTTCTGGAGATGGCGTAAAGAAAAAGAATACTTTTATTAAGGTAAATAATAAACAAGTTTCAGTTCAAGTAAAATTCCAAATGGGAGATATGTATGAAGATGTAACTGTATCTAGAGATATAACGACACCAAAAGATATTATTCTTTCAAATGTACATATGATGGAACTAAATATTGAACGAATACATTTCCAAATGGATGATGGTGTTTCTATTATATTACCAAAGAAGTTAGGGAATGAAGTGGTAGAAGAAAGTGTTGAAGAAATTAAGATTGGACCAAGGGGCAAGGAAGATAAGAAGAATAAAAACAATAAGAAGGATAAGATGAATAATGGAAGTCATTCAGCAACATCTCCTAGGAAACAAGAAAAAATTATTACTGTTATTTACAAGGAAAAATAAAATTATTTACTGAGCTAATATATATTTAAAATTATTTACAAACTTTTACTCTTTTTAAATAAACTTATTAAAACTATAATGACACACTTTAATCCACCAATGAACATTAATACATGGGCACCCCCAAATAACAACATCTTTGTCATTCTCGATAAAGCACTTCCCGATTTTTGATCTCCATTATAGGAACTAGTTGACCCAAAAGCAATAAGTTCTAATTCATGAATATTAATATTTGGCGATTGTTTAATTGCATTAATAAAACTAACAGCTTTATAAACAAATAAAATTAAAGTTAAAGTAGCTCCAAAAGCATAAATTAAAAATCCAGTATGATATAAACCATTACTAACTTTCACACCAGTAATTAAATAACTAAAGAATAGTGTACATAAAAAAGTTAAAGGTAAAAACACTCCTAAAGTAAAAAAGTGTCCATGAATTAAACTTCCTTGTTGATAAACATAATCACCAACTTTTTGATATGGAACAGAATGTTTTGTAATTTCACGAAAGGCAAAACCAGATAAAAATCCAAAGATTATAAATAGTGAAATAAATATTAAAATGTGTTTCGCAATTTTAAAGTAATACGATGGAAAATAAATATTTAATGGCATTAATTCCTTTTCTCCTTTTTTATTATTATTTTTTAATCTAGTATTCTTGTTATTATTATTGGTACTTGACATTAAAGCATCAGATTCTAAATGTAACATTTCCTCTTCCTCTTCATCGTCTACCATTAATTTTTTATCACTATTATTCATTATTGTAGAGCTCGCTCTATGCTTATTTTCGTTATTATTGTCATTTAGTAATATCTTATTTGTGGTATTTTCCTGCAGTTCTGTCATATTTTTTTCTTTTTATGAAACAAACCTAAAAGACAAGAAATATCCTGTTAATTGAAGAGGCTTCATAACGAAACTAAAGCCAATAATCAACTTGACATTTATACTAGTAGGGCCGATTTAGGATGGTTTGATTTCGTCGAAATTTTACTTTAGGCTTAGCATCTATGTGCCTTAGAAGTACGTAGTTAAAGTATAGGAAAGTATTTTCAGGGAATGGCATAATTGAGGAATGGATCTATTTGTATTTTAATTGTCGAGAAAGGGATGAACGAATGGCAACCTATCCTTTTTAAAGTTGGTCATGTTACGTTTTAAAAGCACGTACAACATTGCTTTCTACTTATAATCTAACCGAAAAAAACATTATGCAATCTAATACGACTGTTGTGCTTAATAATAACAAGAGGAAATCAAAGAATCCAGTGTTATCGATAGCAGGAATGTCACTAGAGGAAATACATGATATGATAGATTTTGCTTTGAAAGATTATGTCTCACCATTAGGATTGAAAGTTGTTTCTGATGATTTTAAAAAACGACAAGCTGTTGAAATAAATAATAATACTAACATGCAACAACACCAACAACAAGGCTTCAATAGGGTTACATGTCAAACTACTCCTCAAGTAAAAACAATAGATTTAAAGACTTTGAATAGATTTAATTCTGGACAATAATGATTCTTTCCTTGATTGTAAAATGTTTGAATTCAAATTTGTAAATAAAAAAACTAATTATTATTACGTTTTCTTTTTTCTTTTCTTTACTGTTGTTGTTTCTTGTTGTTCTTGAGGATTAGGTTCCTGTTCCTTACGTTTCTTTACCCATGCTTCTATATCGATTTCGTAAGTTTTACTGTAGCCAGAAGGTAGCATGTTTATAATATCTTCACTGTTAATAAACTTTGGTTTATATTTCTTATTTATCTTTAGGCACTCCAATGATGAATTTAAATCCATGCTAATCGTTTCTATGAATATATGGGTAACTCCCTCAGTAAGGGTATCAAGAACCTTAGCTCCACCTGCCTCCAAAATGTTTTTAAACGAATTTCTGTTATTCATGCTGGGAATGTATGCAACGAATCCGGCAAAGAAAATATGATTACTTTCCCTTATATTTATTGCAACATCACATAAATCTAAGCCTTCCAGGTACTCAGGGTTTGATCTTCTAGTCATCTCATCATTTCTCCATTGATAATCTTCTTCATCCACCCACATTCCTTTATCAGCACTTTCCTTTATGTATTGAGGTTTTAAAATATAACTACCAGATACTACAGAACAAACAAATTTCTCAGTTTTAATTGGCTTCTCGACTATCAAATGTGTGGTCACTCCAGGTATATAATTTTCATCTATCTGTGCTCCTAATTGTAAAATTTTTTTTGTAATATAGGATTTTATATCGGTACTACAACTGGTGAGTAAAAAATGTCTATCTTTTTCCGTGTGAGCTTTCAATAATTTTTCTTTAAACTTTTGTTTCTCAGTTGTTGTGTCATAGTTTACTATTTGTGTCTCTGCATATAATGTGGCAGAAATAGGTGGCCTGTTTATAACTGCAAATGAATTCATTCTGTCTTTTTTTATCTTTTCATTGTATTCAAAATCATAGTCATTCATTGCAGTATATTTATCACTCTCAGTAACATAATTATTTACATAAGTTTGCGTTGAAAAGACTGTAAAATTTTCCAACTTTTTCTTTGAAACAAAGTCATTTTCAAAACTGTCATCATTTAGTAAATTTACATTAGAGGTTTCTTCTTCATCATTATTTGGTTTGTTCAGTAATTGTGCAACCATTGAAGAAAAACCACTCTGTATTGGATTGGCTTTCTCTGGAGAAATTATATCTCTTGTACTTTCATCAACTACGATTTTGTCAAGTACAATTTTACGATCAGTTACGAATGGTGAATTAGATTCCGTAGAATCTCTCGTACTTTGGGTGTCATAGCTATCTATTAGTTTAGAAGTTGAAGTTGATTGCGCCTCAAATTTATAATTCTCTAAGGCAACAAAATAACCATGTTTATAGCTGTCATAAAGCCAATGCTCTGTCACAACAGGAATATTATTTCTCAAAGCAAAATTATATTTTTCAGAAGGTCCCTTGCAAACTAATACATCAGCATCTTTCTTTAAATCCTTGACTGTTTTGGCTTCTAGGGCTGTAATTATCTTTTTTAATACACCTTTTTCTTCATTGAATCCAGAAAGAACAATCAAAGGATGGTCTCCTTTAGGCTTAATACTATCCATATCTAATCTGAATGTAGGCTTATATATTATAGACTCCTCAGGTTGTTTAATTGTTTTGTATTTAGCACAATCCTCCAACCAAGAAAGAGTCCTAATTTTAGGATCCAATGACCTTGGAGTTTTACATGTATCTTGATAGATTATAAAATCATAATTCGACTTCTTGGTCAACTTTCCACCATTATTCTCAATAATTCCTGTTGCAATGGCTTTATGCGTTTGATATATATTAAGTGCAAATGTCATATTTGAAAATACCAATTGAGGTTTGCCACTTAGTTCAGCAGATTCTTTCTTTGTAGATTTTTGAGATTCTAATTGAGCAACCATTTCGTCTGTTATTTCCTCAAAGGTAGCGCTCACCTCATTAACATTACTTTTAATGTTATTATTATTAACTTTTTGAACAGGAGTTTTACCATATAAATAAGGATCAAAAGGTTGGATCTCCCCCCTCACAATACATTCCTTAACCCAGTCATACTTTACAATAATTGCATCATAATTAAGCTTCTTCAATATTCTTTCGTCTGGTATTGTGTCACCTATTATAAAAACTGATATTCTAGAGTCATAATGAGGGCAGACAATGCCACCATTATCTCTAATCAATTTTCTCTAAATTCAAATAAGTCAAAATGAATATAATAAGGAATAAAAACACTTACAGCCATCTTTTCCTCTAAACGTGAAAATCCCAGTAAATATATTGTCATTCCTTGCATTATTAATATATCTGAATCATCTATCTGAGGTTGTGTTAAAGTTGTTGTAGAAGTCAAATCATCAGCATTAGGTTCAGGTATGTTTTTTGGTTGAGTTTGTTGTACCATTGAAGAGTTTGACAAAGGTTCACTTTGTTCTGAAAATGAATCAGTTCCAAAACCTCTACCTTGAAATCTATTTGAAATTTCTCTACATTTCACAAGTTCATCTGGTGTTAAATCTTCAAGAAAATATTTACATTCATCTTCTGCATATCCTTTTTTTACAGAATCCTCTATCCAAGCATATGTTACAATATTCATATTATTTTGCAAAGCAAAATTAAATTTGTCAGATCCCTTTTTCTAATTTATAAAATTAATTTTGACAATTGGTACAAATTAATTAACACTTACTTTTGTAATTAAATGTGTATATCCAGCTATTAAATCGGGATTATAATGAGCTCCATTCGTTTCACATAATTGTTTCACTTTCTTTCTAATCTCTTCTTTATAACCACTTACTGATATCTTACAACCATATAAAGCTGGTAAAAGGTACTTGTCAGTATCTAAAATTTTATTTTTACTTAATGAATCTAATAACCATTCTTTCCTAACAATAGGAATAGAAATATTTACGGCAGATCTGTATTTCTCTGTTCCAACTCTATCGGCTATTAAAACATTCGTATTATATTCAAAATTTGAATCTACTTGTAATCCTAATTTTAATGCGCATTCAGCTAGCTCTTTCTATTATTCAATCAGTCAATTTAGATTTATATTTTGAGTAGATTTAAATAGAGTTTGTTTCTAGATGATGGTAAGTACTTACTCTTTCCTCGGAAGTGAAGGCTGAAAAACAAACTCGTTTTATAGATGAAGCAATCATTATAAATTAATAACAAAAATAGTAATATTATAGGGAAATATTAATAGTTTTAAAAAACTTTATTTAAAATTTAATAAAGTCCTTTTGAAAATAAAGATTATGTCTCTTCAAAAAACAATTTTTATTTTTTTTTAATTTTTTAAAAAAATTCCAGGGTTTGCTTGCCCCAATTCACCATCAATTAAGATCATTGATTTCCGTAATTATATTTATAAGCAAATACAATACGCCATACCTTATAAAAGTTAAACCACACTACAATTTTGTAGTACTTTGAATAGACGTAATTATATTTATAAGCAAATACAATACTCCATACCTTATAAAAGTACTTTTAATAGAAAATGTGTAGCCATGTTTAAGAATAATTAACCAAAAGATTGGATATCTACGGCCATACCACTGTGAAAGCACCTCATCCCGTCCGATTTGAGAAGTTAAGCACAGTAGGGCTACATTAGTACTGAGATGGGAGACTTCTCGGGAACCTGTAGTGCTGTAGATTTTAATTATGTACATATGTAACTTGTGCCATTAAGATAATGGATTGGACGTTAGCATCTTTGGTATTTTAAAAAAAAATGTCTGAGTTTTTTAAAACTGTTTATTCGCTCACTAACATTACACCAGATGAATTGACAGTTTTCACAAATCAAAATAGTGACGATAATACCATTGACAATAATAACACGCTTTATATTCCAACAAATTTTACCAAAAATTGTGTAAATATTCCAAATGAATTTTTATTTATTTTTGGAAAAGTAAATTTTGATTGTTCTAATAATTTTAAAAGTGTGATGCAAGTTTATGAAATTAATTATAAATTAATTAAAAAGATTGTAACGGGAGAAGAAATGTGTGTAATTTTAATGAAAGATGGAAAAATTTTTGTAAATTTAAAAGATAATTTTATTTTATTTAAAACTTTACAAAATATTGATTTTATTATAGACATTTTTGTTCACACATTTCTAATTTTATTAAATAGTAAGTAATTGTAAACATTTTTTTTAATTAATTTTTTAAATAATTTACAGACAAGGGAGAATTATTTATTTATAGAAATGAAAATGGTTGTTTAAATTTGTATAAAAAAATACAACCAATTGAATATAAAAATGAAAAAATTATTGACATTGCAACTGGTTATCACTTTTTATTAATTTTAACAAATAATAATTCTATTTATGGTTACGGTTCAAATAGTAAGTAGATTTTTATATTTTTTAAAATATTTTATGATTACAATTTTTTTATAATAATTACTTCAATACTTTAAATTGTTATAAATATACACAAATAAAAATAAGCTTATGGTCAACTAGGAAGAAAGTCTAGTCCTTATATTAAAAAAGTTACAAAAATCAAAACAAATTATATTTCAAGTAAAATAATTAAAATTTATTGTGGTTTTATTACTTCGTTTTTATTAACTGAAGATGGAAAGTGTTATATTTGTGGTAATACACCATTTTGTACTAGTCAATTAAATAATCAACAATTAAATATATCTGAAACATTTAAATTAATTCCAAATTTAGAAAATGAATTTATAGAAAAGGTATTTACAAGTTCATCTATTATTACCTTAAAATCAAGTAAGTTTTTTTTATAAATTATACATTTAAACAATATTTTTTTAAAAAGGAAGTGGAAAATATTTTATTTTTGGATATAATAATAATTGTCAATTTGGATTTTCAAACACAATTACTAAAAGTTTATTAACAGAACCAAAATTATTAAAAACATTCGACAATAATAATATTGAAGAGTTGGCATGTGGCAGATATCATTCAATTATAATAGACAGTAAGTTATTTAAAACCATTTAAAATTTTTATTAATTAAAATATAGAAAATAAGAATGTATTTATTTGTGGATTATTAGAAAATCAAAAATATCCATTTTATTCAAACACAAATAATTATATAAATTTAAATTTAAAAAATTATTTTTTAAATAACGAAAGTTTTAAAGTTGGATCAAATTATAAATTAAATGTGAAAATGGGAAAACAGTTTACAATTATTTATTCGACAAGTAAGTTTAATTATTTGTTAATTTATTAAATTTAATATTTTATTCTCTATAAATAGAATTATCAAACGGTTGGAATTTTAAACGTTCAATTAAATTAAGTGATATTACAATAATTGTAAAGAACAATAATAATGATATTAACAGTGATTTTATGTTTTAAATGAATAACTTTAAACAACAAAATTACTTGCAAACGTATATTAATCCAGTGGTTAATAAAATAAAGTAAACTGGTGCGGAAAAGAAAGGAAGCATCCATAACAAAAAGTGTTTAGCCATGTTTAAGAATAATTAACCAAAAGATTGGATATCTACGGCCATACCACTGTGAAAGCACCTCATCCCGTCCGATTTGAGAAGTTAAGCACAGTAGGGCTACATTAGTACTGAGATGGGAGACTTCTCGGGAACCTGTAGTGCTGTAGGTTTTATTTTTTTTTGATGACAAAACAAAATTTATTAATAATTTATAAATACAAACCCTCTTCAAAATTTAAAGTTATTTAACCTTAATGATTATTTAATGTTTGTATTGCTTAACATTCTTTTTTGGTTTATAAGATTTAACCTTATAAGTTCTAACTTTATAACTTCTGACTTTCTTTGGTGCTTTCTTATATGATTTAACTTTATAAGTTTTAACTTTATATTGTTTAGGTTTCTTCTTATAAGATTTTACTCTATATTGTTTAGTCTTCTTAAGATTTCTTTTCTTTCCATGACAACCCTTCTTTCTATTTTGTTTTGGTTTATAAACCTTTACACGTTTCTTCTTGTGGACCTTCTTCTTTGGAACATAGGTATTTACTTTATAACTATTTACAGCTCCTGCTTCTGTTCCACAAATAAAGAATAAGGCTAAAGTGACGCTTAATAATAATACAGCTAATACATAACTTGTTTTCATTTTTTTTTTGTTATTGTAATAAATCCTGTATAAAGTTATAAGAATTTATAGTATTTAGGATAGATATAAAAAAAGGAAAGATGTGGATTTATAATGTAAATGTTGTTTATAGTGTAAATACTTAATGGATTTCCTTTGACTAAATGGGACCCAGTAAACTGTATGTTTTTACAAAATCATTTATTACAAAAAGTAACTTTTTTAAATAAACTTTCAATTTTTGATAATATCTAAATTTACCATTAATAATAATTTGGAAGGATAACTACTTATTGTTTTAAGTAATCAACAAGTGCTTGGTTGACAGTTTCTGCAGCATCAAACGTAAGGAAGTGAGTTGCATCTACTTTTAATAATTTAGATTTATCTTTAACTATTGGATGAATATACTTTTCATAACTAATATCTGCACCTAATTCTTCTAAAGCTAAATCTTCTTTACCCCAAAGTATTAAAGTAGGAACTTTAACTTGCACATCTTCTAAATTATTTGAACTTAACTTTTCACTAATAGAAGGATATCTTCTTTGTTCAGGTAATCCAATTAACTTTCTAATACCAGCCAATGCCTTTCCGGTAACTAATGCTCTATAATAATTCATCATTGCAGTTAAAGCATTTTCTTCTTTATAAGCCTTTCTAACTAACTCAACATCTTCAACACTAAGATAACCTTCTTTAATATAAAAAGAAAACATATTCATAAACCTTTTATAATTATCTTTACTGAAATAACCTTCAGGAATACCAAATCCTAATTGGAAGTAAAAGACATACCAACTCTTCTTTAACTGTCTTAATAAAACTTCTCCTCTAAAATTTTGCATAGCATGAGGATGAGGAACATTAAGAATAACTAACTTCTCAACATATTCTGGTAAATTAATAGCGAAATACCATGAAATAACTGCTCCCCAATCATGACTAATAATAATAACTTTACCACTCTTTTGTTGTTTTTTCAAATGAATATAATAATGATCAACTAATCCTTTTAAATCCATAACTAATTCACCAATATCATAATTATTTATATTATTGACATCTGGTTTCTCAGATTGGTTATATCCTCTCATGTCAGGTGCCATTATAAAATATTCATGATTTTCATTGGCATTATTATTAATTGTAAAGTTTAATTGTTCAAAATATCTTAATTGTGAATACCAAGAGTTTGCTGCAGTTTGTGGAAATCCATGAACAAAAAGAATTAATTTATTTGATCTTTCTAAATTACCCATTTGAATTACATTTAAATTAACATTATTTGTTTTAATTGTTTCATAATGAAAATTATAGTTTCTAATAGATGGTTGTTTTAATGGTTTTATATCATAAATATCTGGAAATACTTGTGGCTTTCCAACAAAAAAGTTTGAATAAATATAATATGTTAAAACTGTCAATGTGATAGTAAAAATTATTGTACGAAAGATTGCTGATATTATGGATCTAATCATTATTTTTTTTTTATTTTAATATTTAGCGCTAAATAACGTCAATGTTTTTAAGGTGGATGGAATTTGTAAAATTCTCCACTGGTCGGCTTCCTACACTTGTTGTTTCAAATGATGGAAGTTTGGAAAAATTGAGTTCTTAAAATTGATGGTTTTTGCAATTATTTTCTGAGTTGGGGTTAACAGCAATTTTGTTGGTAAGTTAGTGTAGAGCTAGTTTCTTGTCTCTTTATCTAAATCATCAGCTCTTCAGCATCTTCTTTGTCATATTGCTTGTTGACAGGTTAAGCCAAATAACAAGTCATCATCAATTAAATTTTTTATTTTTTAAAAAAAAAATATCAAAAAGTCTTTCTCTAAAAAATGGTAAGTCTATCATCGTTGATTCCAATATTTTTCTAAATGATGATTAATAATTTTTTTTCACATTGCCGTCTTGTTATTATCTAACTTTATCTCTATATTATTGATCCATATAATGATCTTTTAAAAACGGAATAATAAATTGATCAAAAAATAGAACGTCGGTGGTACTAGTAATCAACCTTATCATGACTGTATTCGTAAAACATTAGAAGCAGTATTATGTCTTGAAAATTTTCCATCTCAACTTATTGAAAGACATAACAAACCAGAAGTTGAAGTTGGAGTGAGTAAAGAATTAATTTTAAATCCAGTTATTATTAGTAAGGATAAATTTGATCGTTGTTTAATTGAAGGTTCTATTAACTCTGTTCGTATTAGTGTTTCTTTTAAAAAGAATGATAATGTTGAAGAAATTCTTTCTAAACGTTTTATGCATTTCTTAATGCAACGTGCTGAACAATTTATTGTTTTAAGAAGAAAACCAGTTGAAGGATATGATATTAGTTTCTTAGTTACAAATTTCCATGCAGAAGATATGTTTAAACATAAATTAATTGATTTTATTATTGGTTTTATTCAAGATATTGATAAAGATATTAAAGATATGAAAATGCAATGTAGTGCAAGAGAACGTGCTTCTGCA
Source organism: Willaertia magna (assembly GCA_902984215.1). NCBI lineage: Eukaryota > Heterolobosea > Eutetramitea > Acrasida > Naegleriidae > Willaertia > Willaertia magna. The sequence continues at coordinate 4,205 of CADWAF010002301.1, read as the reverse complement.
AAGAAATTCCTTGGTGCATTTTAAGATTTATTGTAATCTTTTTGTATTATTTATTATTGTAACTAATAAAATATTTATTTTTTTATTTAATATTATTAGCACTAGCATTGGATATTAATTGTCTGTACTTTACTGCATGTTGATTCATTTCCTCAACATTTAGGTTAGGTGATGATTTTTGTTGTTGGGTATTATTATTTGTTGGTGAGGCTAAACTATCAAAAGGGCTTAAATTGTTCTCTCCTTCATCTTTTTGTTCTAATGGAAAGTTAGTTGATGATATGTCTTGTTGTTGATTGGTAGGATGTTTAGTATTCTTAATTGGTGTAGAAGGATTAGATCTTCTTACTCTTATAGTTGTAGATAAATCTGTTTCACTAACACATGAGGCTGGATCAATTGAAAATCTTAATTTTTCTTCATCTACAACAACAACAAAGAAAGTGGTTCCTAAACCAACTGGTTTACTTTCTCTCTTTTCTAAAACAATTCCACAATCAGTATCTGACTTTTCCTTCAATTTAACTATCAATTCTTTTCCTCCAATCTGAATACCATTAGGTCTACAAGATTCACTTGCTTTATAAGCTAAACGTAAGGCAGAACCAAATAATTCATAATTCTGAAAAATCTTACCAAATATTGCTCCATGAACATTACCTGAAGCTAATCCAATTCTAGTTCCTTTCAAACAGTTCTTTAAAACATTTGGATATCTTTCTTGATAATTATCTAAAATAGCATTTACTTTTTGAATAACATGATAACTAAATTCAACACTTTTTAAATACATTGATTCATCAAATTCCTTTTCAAAAAAGCCACAACAAAAGGTAAATGTACCATCACAACTTTTAACTTTATGGATATGAAGTGGTTCATTTTGTAAAAGATATTCTTCTATTGATAAGAAAATATTATGCATCATTGTGATAGCTATAATTGTACCTTTATCAATGTCTTCAAATCCTTCAATTGTTATAACTCCAACAATTGCGTATCTATCAAAATCAACCATATGTTTTTGTATCATCATATTTTCTTTTGTTTCAGAATGTTCTACTGGTTTAATCATTGTTTGTAATTGAAATAGTTTTGGAAAAGGTATAAATGATAATGCAAATCTTGCTTGTAGTATTTCAGTATCTTCTAATTGTTTTTTCTTCTTTTTAATTTGTGATTCTAATAAATAATTTTCTCTAGTTGACTTTTCTTCAAAAAAGGAATGAATACCTAATGTTAAAAAAGTTAATATAATGAAAGGTAAATGTAAAGTTAAAAATTCAAACATTCTAATATAAGGAATCATAAATATATTATATAATATAACATAGGATATTATACTAATTAATATAATAAATATTGATAAAGGTATTTTGTAAATTAATAAGGGTAAATAAAAGAAAGAATGGATTTGTATTATTGATGATAAAACAGTCAAGTGAAATAACTCTCCTACTAATGTGTCACTACTATTGGATGTTGTTGAAGAAAATAATACCGCTAATAATAAAGCAATAAATAAAAGGGAATTAAAAATACAAGTGAATATTCCAAAATAAATATTCTGTCTTACTTTAGGTATTAAACATAATGTAATAAAAATGAAATAAATAGCCATTAAAATATAAGTTATTAACATTGTTGGATTTAAATATGCAGTAGAAGGTAGTACCATTCCATATAGTAAAATTAATAAGGAAAATAAAAATAAAAAACAAATACCAAGTAAAGTGTTTAAGTTATGAGTAAAATAAGAATATTTCAAAAATTCCTTTTCCATTGACCATTCTTTAAAATGTAATTTAAAAAATCTAATATTTTGAGGTTTAGTAATTTCTTTTTGAGGAATGTGATAGTTAGTTTCTTTTGTAGTGTTAATACCAAATGTTTCTACAGCACTTTCAGGATCATAATATGAAGAAATACTATCTTCTATTGATTTTTCTTTTTTTAAATATTGAATTTGTGATGTATTTTCGTTACTATTAATTGGAATCTCTCCCTTTCTACAAACTAATAAATATGTTTTAATCTTTCCAAAATATTTCACATACATTGCATCTTTATCTGTGAAAACAAATTGTTCTGAAAATTGTTGATAAAAGGCAGAAGTGGTATGAACACAACCTGGTAAAGAAGCAGATGAAAGTATTTTGGCTAATTGAACTGCACCTCCATAAGCACATAGAGATGTAGATAAATGATGTCCTAAAAGTGTCAAATAAATATCTCCATCTGCTAACCCCAATTTCATATTCATTTTCAATCTATTTTCTGAATTATAATTATATAAACACGTCATTACTCCAATAGCACAGTGTAATATATTAATATCTATTAAACTATTTCTTTGATCTTTGTTAAGAGACACAACACAATAACAATGTTCTTCTGATCTAACTTTTGTTAATTTTAATTCTTCAATCAATGTGTCAAACTGAAATATTAATTGATTAATTGCTCTAAACACGTCCATTGGATTACCTTTCGAAACAAATTTATCAAAATTTACAACTTCACAATATAAACAAGTACCAGAATATCTATCACTTATATAAGGATTTATACCATCGTATAATTCTAATTGTGCGACATAATCCTCAGGAACTATATTTTTCTTTATGGAAATTAAGGTAGATTCTTCTTCAACTACTAATCTTTTCATTAATGCTAATCTATATGCACTTTTAAATTTTATTCTTAAACAATATTCATAATAATAATACATTATAATTCCAACTAATTGAAAAATTAAAACTGTAACAGAATATATTATTAACCTTACACCAATCGTATTCGTATTCATTACAATAAGTAAAAATACATAAAAAAACAAAGAAAGTAAAAAATAAATTAATTTAAAATAAAATCTTGTTTTTGGAATAAAATAAATATATAATATTACCCATATCGTACCCAGAGGAAATGAAGTATTTACATTTGTAAAATAGTAACAATCTCTAATAAATACACATATTGAAATCAGTAAACTTGAAAAAAACCAAAGTATCTCTTTCATTAAAATATTTAACTTGGGTATAAAAAACAATAGTAAAAAAATTAAAGCTATTGCAAAAGAAGAAAATCTCGTTATTATCGCAGCAATAAATTTTGGTTGATTAACAATTTTGTCAAACGTTATTTTTTGTAAAATTAAATCTAACGATATAAAATCTTGATAAATTAAAACTATAAACCAAATAAATGATAATAAAATATTTGAGTATTTCAGTCTTGTGGCATTCTTTCCATAAAGAAATTTACAAAATTTATTTTCAATATCTTTCATCATAAAAAATTGAAGCAAAAAAATTTGTTTAAATTTTCCATTCATTTGTTCAGTTATTCTATCTTCTTCTTTATTTTCATTATTTATATTATTTAAATGACTATTTACAATCCAATCATAAGTAGGTATATGTGATTGATTATCTTCAAAACTATCTGTTACAATTTTCTTTAAATTTCCATGTGTTGGTATATTTAAAGAAGCTTGATTTATGTATTCCTCTAATTTTCCCGCCATCCCAACAATTTTATGAAATCCTTTTATTGAAAATTGTTTAGGATTAAATATTGAAGAATTTATCGTCGTATTATTATTATTACTACTATTTAAATTAGTGTTATTACTATTGGTGAGAGATGTTTCATTATTATTTTCAATCACCAGTTCCGAGAAATTAAGATTGACAACACTTCCATTTGTTTTATTCACTTCCGTTAAATTTTCTTCTTGTTTTTTATGAAATATTTTATTTAAATCATTATTTTTTATTTGATTTTCGTTGAATGTTGAATTTGTTATTATCTCTTCATTTTTTTCTATATTTTCATCTTCACAATTTTCATTACTAATCTCAACATTGTTGTTATTATTTCTAGGTGAATAAGGTTTTATTGGAGAGACAAAGGGACTTATTCTATTAGGTGATCCAAACAGCCTTATGGAAGAAGGGGATGATGTTTTTATTGGTGTATCAACACTATTGTTTGTTGTTATTACTGTTGATGATGTATTATTATATAACCTTGCCGAAGAATTTGGTGGTGTTTTAATTGAAGAATTTTCCTCCAGTTCAAATTCTTCTTCAGTAATTGGCAAGGTGGAGTTCTTCATTTTTTTTTGTAAAGAAATGAAAAAAGCAGTAGATTGCGGCTCCCGCCCTTTTTTAGTGATGCATTTCGTTAGGTTTTTGGCA
>CADWAF010002300.1:0-27700 GCA_902984215.1 Willaertia magna | reverse complement strand
TGCCAAAAACCAGAGTTAAGCTAAAATTGTTGAAATTACCTTAAATAAACGTAATATTAGTTTTTTTTAGTTTTCCTTTTTAAATATTACAGGATAATAATACTGTTATTAATCTAGTACCATCTTTTAAATGCTTTTTTTCTTTAAATAACAATTGTTGGAATGTGACAAACTTCCCTGAAAATCCAATTGTCAAATTTGTAACAGTCAATTTAACAAATATATAAACAACAATTCCTTGTCAATTAATGTTTCGTAAAAACAAAATAAGCAATATGAAAACAATAATCTTATCTATTACACTGTTAATTTGTTATTTAAGCGCAACAGCCTTATGTCAAGCAGCATGGTTTCCATTTAACTTTGGTACCTTCCCCTTCACAAACAACCTTGCAACTACAGGCTTAGCAGCTAATGCAGCTGCCACAACAGCAGCAACTGGAGCAAATGCAGCAGCCACAGGTGCAGCGACTAACGCAGCAACCAACTGGTTCCCTTACAATTTCAATAATGGTTTCTTTGCAAACAACGCATTCCCTTTCATTAACTCTGCAAACAACTTAGCAGCCACAGCCGTAACATTTAACCCAACAACCTTCTTTAATGGTGGTGCTTTCATGAATGGATTTAACGCTGCAGCCATTGCCGGTAATGCCATTCCAAATGGTTTCTTTGCAACAACAGCTTTCCCAACAGGAGCTGGTGGATTTAATAATATTAATAATCTAGGTTTTAATAATATTGGTAATTTTGGTTTCCCAGCTTTTGGTGGTAATGCAGGTTTTGCATCACCATTTCTATTTGGTGCTAGTCCATTCTTAAAGGTAAGACCAGCTTCGGAAGGGGTTGGATATGAAGCAGAATATAATTTCCCGGGTGGTCACATGAAAAGTAATTATGTTTCTTCTCAACAAAGAATAGCTTTGTAAATAATAAACTTTTTGCTTTGTGTGTTTTACATTTAGTTCTCGTTTTATATCAATTCTATTTAATTGTTTTGTTGATGGTTAGTAGGAAGAAGGAGAAGATGATTAGAAAATTTGGTTTTTATTATTAAAAATTTAAAAAGTGTTCTACAAAAAAGAGTTTATCTGAATTTATTGAAGCCAATTTGTGCAGCATTTTCTCTGAAACATTGTCTACAAATGTTTAATCCATATTTACGGATCATACCTCTTCTGTTACCACAAACTTTACATCTTCTTGCACCTTTTGAGTTTTCCTTTGGGTGAGTGAACCAGATATTTGCGTAGCCCATGTTGTATTAGTTTCTGACGATAAACGGGTGTTTATGTATTTTTTTCAACGAACAACTTGCAAAATTGTCGCACAAAAATGAGTGTTTAGATTTTACAATGAAAAAATATTTGATAGGCTTCCGTCTCAGCAATAACAGCTAGTGAAAAATCTATGCCAAACAAAACTATTCCCTTTATCTTAGTTGGCAATATTTAATCATAACAGTGGTTATTGCAATAATACCTAGAAGATATACTTTATTTTTCTCGTTTCTTCATATAAATATGCTATTTGTTGATCTATTCTTGAAAATTCCTTCATCATGATTGTTATTTCTTCCGTACTATTACTTTCTTCTTTCTTAAATTTAGTATTGATTAGTAAATGTTTTGTTTCATTAAATAATTTGAGAATTTCATTTTGAATTTCTTGAACACTCTTTATCCACGAAAATAATTCTTCTTTTGAGGGAAGATGTCTCATTATCGCTTCTTCTTTATCAATGGAAAGTAAATATTGATAGTAAGAACTTAATTTTAATAATATAGAATGCCTAGCTGCTATTAAAGAAGGTAAATTCCTTCCCTGTAAAACAAACTCATATTGTTGTTGATTATTCGTAGTAGAACTAGATATTTTAGTTATTTTCATATTTAACTCTTCCCCTCTTTGACTTAATAATGATACATTATAATTACTATTATTCTTATATAAGGATTCATTATTATTCATCATTAAAGACTTGACATTATCTTCGTTGTTAGACATTATTGGAAATTTAAATAGTTTATCCCAACAATCTAAAGAATTATTATCAAACAAATCATCTTGTATCCTAAACTTAAAGGTATGAATAATATTTGTATTCATAGATAATTGTTGAAGATCAGGAAATTGTAAATTTGATGGAATAGTTTTCCCTATATTTGCTTTTTGACATATATCTAATACACGATTCATTAAAAGGTCGTTGCTTAAAGTGTTATTTTGTTGATAGGTTTGTATAATATTACCTGATGACGAGGAAGATGACATACCCAAATTCTTAAATATTTGTTGTTTTAAAGTATTTCTATTTTTCTCCTCTTCATTTAAATTTCTAATCATAAAATCAGTAAAGAGGAAAGTTTGTTGATGAAGAGGTATTGAAAATTGTCCTTCTCTTTGAGTAAATGTTAAATAAATTGTTAATTTAATTGGATTTAAAGATTTTTGGAAATAATCTCTTAATGAAATGATCTTATTCCAAGTTGACTTTGAAGCTAAATATTTAATCGAAAAACTAAAAGATTTAATTGGAGAATTATCTTGTTCTATTATTACAATAACTATTTTAAATAGTTGTTACAAAATTATGATTAAAGGTTATTATTTGACAAATAATTATTAATAACTTACCTGACCATTGCTCAAATAGATGAAATTCAGTTCCATTGTAGATGTTACATTCAACAACAGATTCTAACTGATCTCTTTGGGTATATGCTTTCATTTCACATTGTAAACGATTTCCTTGATGTTGCCACTCATGTAAAAGATGCATTGCAACATTTGTAGAATATATTTCAAAATTTAATAACTAAATAATAATGTATTAATAAATACTAATATTAGTAACAATTAAACTTACTTGTTGTTCCTTTTCTTGTTGGTCAATATTATTTTGAATTACATCAACTTGTTGAATTAAATCTCTTATTCCAAGTTGAATTCTTTTCATTCTCATACTTTTACCTAAATGTTCATCAATTAAATCATGTGTTGGAACTTTAATTTTTAATAATTTACCAGATTTTGTAATTATCATACAAGTACCATATTGTTTTACAATAGATCTTCCAAATATATCACTTTCATCTAGATTTCCACTAAATTGAGATAAAGAAATTGAACTATCATTTAAAGTTTGAACCTCAGTTAAATATTCATTTGATCTATTTGTACCAACAAACGAGGGAAAGTAAGTTGAATGAATAGAAAAGATATCACCTTTATAAATTGGTATTTCTCTCATTTCTATATTATCTATTATTTGTATTTTAGTTGTAGTTTTGTTTAATTGTAAAGTATTGACATTTACGTTGGTTTCTTTTACTTTTTTGTAGAGTAACATACTGTAGAGAATTCCATTAGTATCTGTAAATAAAAATTGATTTTTCACAATAATGGAAGAAGTTATAGTCTTGTTTAAATAATAAGAATGTTGTTGTAATATTCCATCTTTTTGTAAATATATAAAATATAAATATCCCTTCTCACTATTTAATAATATTTTAAATAATTAAGATATAAAATAATAATACTTACCCAACAAATAAAATTGCATTACATTTTAATTTATCTAATACATTCTTACTGTTGTTATTACTTTCAATACGAAATGGTATAATATTCTGTATTGGTTCTTTTAATCTTATCAATATTTGAGGTTGTCCAATCATTTGATAATGATTTGTTAAAAAACTAATTATTGAACCATCTTTACATCCAACCATTCCAATTGTACCAATATTCTTTTCTTTCTTTTTATTACTTGTGATATTCTCTATATTTAGGTTAAATCCAGAAGATAAATATAATAAAACTTCAGTTCCAAATAGATATTTAATTAATTGATCGTCTAAAAAGAAGTTCATTTGGTTTTGAAATTTAATTGGTAAATCTTGTTCTTTATTTTCATTATTTATAAATGTTGATAAACTATAAAAAAAGTTTATATTTGTTGTAAATGTGTTATAGTTTATATTATTTAAATCTGAAAATTGAAATTTTAAAATTTCTTTAATTGAACAACTTTTCTTTTTTTTCTTTACAATTACTTGATTAATTATTAAATAATTATTTGTTGATAAAATAAATAAAATTTCATTTGGAAATAAAATTTTCTTATTATTTTTAAATGAAGAATAAATACAAGTAATATTGCAATCAATATTTTGTAAATCAATATCTCTTAAATTTTTTGTAAAATCAAATAATAAATCATTATCGTCAATTTCTTTTAAAATTATCCCATGTGTTGAAAATAATTGATTTTTTATTGTTACAATATTTGTTAAACCAGTTATTATCTTTTCCTTTTTAAAAAGATTTATATTTTCACTATTATTGTTAACATTGCCGTTATTGTTGATGTTGCCATTATTATTTGTTGTTAAATTTGTGGAGCTAGTGCTTCTATTTTTCTTTTTAATAGTAATTGTTGTAACGTTATTATTATTACTGGTTGACTGATTATTATTATCCTTTCTTTTCTTTTCTTTTTTAAAAAGATCTAATTGATATAATTTTAAGTTTGAATCAATAATTAATAAAGTAAATTTCTTTTGTTTTCTTTGGTATAAATGAAATGATTTAATAAATTTAAAATTACTACTATTATTAGTGAAAGAAGGTAGTTGTGGTAAATTAATAATTTGTTTTAATTCATTATTCTTTAAGATATGTAAAGTATTAGGTTGTGAAAGATAAACGGAAAGGCTAAAAGAGGATGTTAAATCTTGTTTATCTTCGGAAATACCTTGGATACATTGATATCTTTTATCAAATGAGAATTGTTCTTTATTTAAATTTTTATTAATAATAAAGGAGAAGGGCTTTCCGAAATTTTGATTATTTTGTAAAATTAAATCTTTCATTAAAATAACAATAACTTATTTTTTTTTAAATACTAAATTTTTTTATTTAAATAAATTCAGAAAAAAGTGGAAATAAATAAATAAAATTAAAATCAACAATTTAAAACAATCAACAAATAAATTGCTACACATATCAATTACAACAAAATGAAATAAAAACCATAACTAACTTTTTCGTTCAATTAAAATATTGAAACATTCCAATAATTAATAATCAGTATTTTAGGCAGACACACCTCCCTCACTTCAACAATTTCCAAAACCCCATTTCAAATCTACCGGGTAGCAGTAGTAGTTGCATAATTTATTAGAATTGCTTGAAAAAAAAAATAAGCTAAAAAACCCATCTTTTTTTAAAAAAACCTTTTACCCTTCAAAAATGCCAGGTGCTCAAAAATTCAATTTTAACTTTCAACCAACCGAAGAAGAAGACTTTGATGAAGAAGAAGAAGATTTATTCGGAGCAGTAAGTAATTATTATTTTTTATATTAATAGTATTAATTAAATACTAATTTTTTTATTATTTAGGGTATGCCAATCATGGTTAGAAAAGCAACACCAGAAGAATTAAAACAAATTGAAACTAAAGAATTAGCACATTATCCACCAAAGGTTCAACAAAAAATTGGTGTTTTAAAGACTTTACAACAACAATATGATGATTTAGAAAATCAATTTGAAGAAGAATATCAAAAACTTAGAGATAAATATAATGCGCTTTATGCTCCACTTATCATTAGAAGACAAGAAATTGTTACTGGAGATAAGGAACCAACTGAAGAAGAATTATCAAAGGTACAAATTGAAGTTCAAGGTGAAAAGAAGGATGAAGAAGAAGCATTAAAGGGTGTTCCTGAATTCTGGTATAAAGTCTTATTACATTCTGAAATTAGAAGTGAAATGATTCAAGAAGATGATTTAGAAGCATTAAAATACATTAAAGATATCATTCTTGAAGAATTCCCAGCTAAACCAAAACCAGAAAAGACTGAAGAAAAGAAGGAAGGTGAAGAAGAAGAAGATGATGTTAAATATAATCCAGGTTTTAAGATCCACTTTAAGTTTGCTGAAAATCCATTCTTTACTAATGAAGTTTTAACAAAGACATATTATTATGATGAACCAGATAGTGAAGATATTGCAATCAGTGAAGGTACTGAAATTAACTGGAAAGAAGGAAAGGATTTAACTGTTAAGGTTACAACAAAGAAACAAAAACATAAGTCTGGTACTAGAACTAGAACTGTTCAAGTTAAGGAACCAAAAGATTCATTCTTTAACTTCTTTAAAAATCTTGAAGAAGAAATGGAAAAGGATGAAGAAAATGAAATGTTTAATGATTTATTACAAGTTGATGGTGATTTAGGTGAAACTTTCAAGAGTAGTATTATTCCATACTCTGTTAAATATTTCCTTAATGTTGCTTTACCAGCTGAAGGTGATTTCAGTACTGTTGAAGGTGCTGAACAAATGATTCAACAAGCTTTACAACAACACCAAGAAGGTGGTGAACAAACTCAACAACAACAACCTGAGTGTAAACAACAATAAATTATTAACAATTTGTTTTAAATAATTTATGAGTACAAAACTTTTGTCCCTTTGGTTGACCGAATGTCATGTTATGGTACAAGTGAACGAAAAGTAGTGACAATCAATGAAATGATTTTATACTTAAGGAAAATGATACAGAAATTGAAAAAGAAGAAAGAAAATCTGATCACCTTTTTTAGGTAAAATTTTGTTAGTTTAAATAAATTATATTACAATTTATTTTGTAAAGATTTTTAATAATCCGAATCATCATCATCGTCATCATCATAGAATCTTTCTTTGGCCAAATATTTCTTTTTATCTTCCAAAACATAAACTTGATTTTCATTAACACCTAATTCTCTAATAAAATGTTGAGCAACTTCAATAGCAACATCTCCTTGAATTTCAATACTTAATTCTGGTTTCTTTACAATAGCACAACCACATGCAAATTTCTTTCCAAAATTTTTAACTAATTCTTTTAAATTCTTTTCATCTCCCTTAAAAACATCATCCATATATTTATCAATACCTGTAACCATTGTAATTCTCTTTTTCTTACTTCTTTTATCAATTTTAAGAAGTAATTCTCTTCCAGTAATTTCTTTCTTTTCTTCAACTTTACCTTCAACAATTGCATCAACTTCTTTTGCAACTTTTTTATCAATCTTTTTATCTTTATTTTTATCTTGATCTCTTAATTCATTTAATTCAGCTAATACCTTAGGATGATGTACTTCTAACCATTTAGCACATAATTTCCATTTATCTGAAAACTCACAAAACTCAATTGGATAACTACATTCTGGACAATAAATAACTTTAATTGGTTGAATTTTATTGATTGTTGTTTGATCATTTTCTTCTTCTTCTTCTTCTTCTTTTTTGATTTCTTCTTCTTTTTCTACTTTATCGGAAGATGAAGATGCATTATTAATCTCTTTTTCTTCAACTTCCTCTTCTTCATTCTTCTTTTTATTAGAATATTTCTTTTGTGCTTTCTTAAGTTGCGGCATTTTTTTTTTCTTCTTCAAAGGCTTAATTTTATTTTAAAATTATTTTAATTATTTTAAAATTATTTACAAAAAATGATAATGAAATAAAAAACAGATAATTAATTAACCACTCTCTTTAAACATTCCTTAATAATTCTTTCCTCATCCAAGTCTTGAACACTCGTCGCTTGAATAGTTAAAAATATTCCCGGTAAAATATTTCTTAAATAAACACAAGTACCTGAAGATAAAAATTTATCTTTACTTGAAGGTAATGGATTCCATGAAATTAAAATCATTTTACTTCTCTTTTCATTACCAATCATATTATTACCAATTATATTATTATTATTAGTGTCATCATTACTACTACTTTCTATTTTTGGTGGTTCAAAGTGGATGAAATAACAAATATAACGAATTTCATTTGTTTTTTGTAATTCTTCTTTTAATTCATTAAAAGTATAAAGATTTGTTAGTATGGTGTCAATTTCTAATGTATTTGTTTCATCTGCTTTATAAGCTAATATTGATTTATTTTGAAATTCACCTTTTCTTAATCGGAAATCATTAAAGGCTTCTTTACTTTCTTCTAGAAAATGTGCTTGTAATTTCATTCTTTTTTATTATTGTTTTTAATTTTGTGATGGTCTTTTTAAATAAGTTTGATCTTGTTGTAAGTTCGAGTTCCGTCAATTTTTGAAAGACAAGTGTAAAAGAAACCAATAGAAAATTTTGTGAAATGTGAAGAGTTTGAAAGATTGGTGGTTACAAAAAAATGTTGTTTTACAAAACAAAGTGTTTGCTCTGTACAAAATAAACTCAATAAGAACAAAATATTTATTAACAAAGATTAATAAAACGTTTATTTATAAAAAGGAACAACAATTGTTACTTTTTAATATCACTACCAACATTTAAATTATCAACTTGCATCTTTTTACTTCCTTGTTGATTTCTGTTGGCATCAGTTCCTGATAAATCATTACTTAAATGTAATTCTGCACTTGGTTTACTTAAACTATTAGTGTCAATATCTTTATTGATTGATTGTAATTTTTCTTGACGGTCGTAAAATTGTGGAGTTTTGGAATCGTTATTCATTTTTATATTTTGTAAAGGATTTTTTTTTATGTTTTAAATAAGAATTTAGAAATAATTGTTGAATTTGTATTGATAATTTTTAAAATTCTAAACAAAGATTATTAAAAATAGAAGTAGCTTTCGTTTTGTTATTATTGATAGTCTTTCTACAAGTTGATTTTTAAAAGGAAAGCTTTAGCAACAACTAGTTGAATTTCTTTCAAACAGGCTTCGTTGGATATTTCACAAATTGGTTTTGTTGAAAAATTTGTCACATTTACAGTTTTAAAAAAGAGTTTTTTTTACAAATAACAAATTTATTTAAAAAGTGTTTCACATGTTTATTTCTTAAAGCTTTGGGATCCACTAATATCGAAATTGTCTACATCAACTTTTTTATTATCTTCTTGATTTCTTTTTGAAAGAGTGTCAGAAATATCTTTACTTAATTGTAATTCATCACTTGGTTTATTCAAGTTCTTGGATAAGCCAGCGTTCATTCCAATGTCACTATCCTTATTTGATGATTTTAATTTTTCATTCCAGTCTGAAAATTGTTCTGGATTAGAGTCACTGCCTACATTATCAGAGTTTGCTCCGCCCAAATTAATGTTTTGTTTAATTGGTTGCCCATTAATGTCAACGTTTCTTCCCCACATTTTGTTTTTTTAATTGTTTTTCTTTAGGCTCAAAAATCTTTTGGCTTTTATTTTGTTAAATAATAATTATAACAATCTAAAAACAAAGACTTTACTAAATTGTAATTATTCCAAAATACTTTTAGTTACCTTACTTGGATAATTACAAAATAATTAATCATCAAATCTATAATATCTTTGATTTGGATGTTTTTGTTTAAACACCATCTCATTATAATAATTATGATGTATTTGAATGGAAGAGCCATTGGTATTAGTTGTATTGCTTTTTGGAGAATTTCTTTTCTTCTTCTTAATTCCTTGTTGAGGAAAACAATTAATAATTGTTAAATCTTCTGAAGCTAACGAGGCTGCAGAATTTTCACTCTTTCTTCTGCTATTTTTTCTTTTGCTTTCAGTTTTGTTTTTCTTTTTTGGAGAGACAGAATTTACATTTGCATTGGAAATGATGTTTGTAGAGGTTGAGGGATAAGGAACAAAACAATACTCTTGATTAGTTACTGTAGGTTGGATTGGAGCAATTATTGTTTCATTAGATTGAATGGGCTCAGTAGTTACTATTGGTATAAAGTGGTGTTGGGACTTTTCGTAATTGGGCTGTGGTTGACTAACTATCTGTTGACCATTACAATTATTGTTGGGTATGATGGGAGTTATACCTGTTTGTGATTGTTGTTGCGTTATAGTTGTATTTACTGCTACAGCAACTGGATTATTAAAAGTAGTGTTTTCAGATTTGTTATTCTTCACTATTAATTGTTGCAATAAAGAGATTAAAACCATGTTCAACTCTTGGCTGGACAAATTCCCACAAGTAACAATTTGTTGTATAGCTTTAAGCAATTCTAAATTAGTTATTGAATTATTGTTGTTACTATTCACTACATTATTGCAAAGCTTTAACAAACAAGGACAACCAACATCCGTCCTTAAAGAACAACATCCTTCTGATGGGTTATAACTAATCTCAGCGGCGCTACTGGTACTTGTACATGGAGAATAAAATCTATTCCCTGAAGTCATTAAAGAAGCTTCTTGCTTTTCTTTTATGGTTATGCATTGAGGAACAAAAGAATTTTCAGCCTTGAAACTAGTATTTAGATAGCTGCCATCCCCTTTGTTTATGCTATCATCCTCGTTATTATTATTACAGTATTTGAGGGTGGTATTATTAGTTGTAGGTGAAGGAAACAAATTGAAATACGTTGATGCTTCTGGTTGACTAGAAAGTACTTCTTCTTCTTGTTCTGCTGAATAGTATACAAAATTTTCATGAATAATTGCCGTCTCTAGATTGTTTGTAGAACTATCTAGCTCTGTAAATGGAAGGTTACCATAATTTCCAAACAGTGTGGGGCTACATCTTTGAAAACAACTTTCGTTGGAGTTATTGTTAGTGGTCATTACATGGTTAGGTTGCTCGCCTAGAGTAAAGTAAAAGTCTTCCGAAAGTTGCAAGGAAAAACGACGGGTATTATTATTGTTACTATAGCTATGCATTAAAAGTGTTCAAAGTATTTATTTGCTTATTGTTTGGTTTGGAGAAAACAACAGCCTAAAAACAGGTCAATTTTTTGTTTTTTAAAGTTTTCTCCAAAGCCTTTATAATTTATAGGAGATGCAAGATCAATCATCTTCAAACACTAAAGATCCACAAAGAAAATAAGTTAAACGCAACCTTTTTTACATTTTATGAAATAAAAGTATCTATTATTTAAATCTATATTTTGAAAGAGAATATTCCTTATAAAGGATAGATTATAAAAAATTTTTAATTTCCAATCGTTGAATCTACAAATTATTTTTAATGGAAATTTTTATTTTTTCTGCAAATGTGTTTCTGTTCTTTTTTTACATATTTTTCTCCGTAAATAGCTTTCAACATCTTAAAACAATGTTTGTTCAATGGTTTCACAAAGGAAAGTGAGAAGTAATTGTTTTTGAATGTCGGATGTCGTTGTATAGAAATTAGCAATTCAAACCAAACTGAATACCCTATGAGATGTTGGCTGTATTTAGCCTCACTTTTACTTTTGTTTCTTTTGTAACCAAAAGTCGCACAGTTGACCGCAGAGTATTTGTCGAAAATAAACATGCATCTTCAAAAAAAGAATTTTTATTACAAGATTTGTTTTTTATTTATTCAAAGAACTTGTAGTATCGCTGATTAGGATTATTTTTCTTGAAAACTAGCTCGTTATAATAATTATGATGAATTCTGACAGTTTTTTTACCTTTGCCTTTTGTTTGCTTTGTAATACCAGCACTTGGGTTGCTGTGAATTATAAAAGCAGGGCTCTCTCCTGTGAATGAATTGACACTTTCAGAACCATTACTTAATGATCGTTTTCTTTTAGTTCTTGGTTTCGAAGATTTCTTTTGTTTAACATCAATCTCATTGGTTTTTACAGGTGTAGGAGGAGTTTGGAAAACTGGAACGCTAACTGCTTTTTGAGGCACAACAGTTTGACAAAACTCTGTTGGAAATTGTTGCTCTTGAGGCATGCTTGGTGGTTGAGGTTGTACTGATGGAGAGTTAGCAGCTGACAGTTTGTTTACAAGAGAGTACAAGAGCAACAATGCTAAACTTTGGTCGTTGTTAGAATTATTGTTATAAGACATTGTTTGAGGGAAATTTTGAACATTTAAACCATTAAATGGTTGATTAGTTGCTGGATGGTTAACTACCATACCTGCGTTGTATAATTGTTGGTTGTTGTTATCATTATTACAAACCACACTATTTACATTTTGATAATTTACACTATGGTGGTTACTGATATTATGAAAATCATTGTAATGAGATGCTAAACCTGTTGTGTAGTAATGATTAGGCATTACTACTGGATGGCTACTATCATTACTGTTATTAACTTGTTCTTGCGCAAAATAGTAGTCATTGTAATGTTGACTATTGTTATTATTCCAGTATTGTTGCTGACCAAATATTTCTGGGCTATGATTACAAATGTTATGATTGTTATTATCATCTTGGTTATTAATGTTACTAGTTGCCATTTGTTGTTGGTGTTCATTACCTGTAGTAGTGCTATTATAAAAGTTATTGTAATGGAGGTAATCATGTACAAAGTGTGCAAGCTCTGATTCACTTTGCAAATAGCAGTTATTGTTACAGTATTGATTAACATTACCACCAAATTCAAACGAAGAAGAACCTTGTTGATGTGAATTGTTCATTGTCTTACTTAAGATTTGTGGAGTTAATTTTTTCTTTTCAGTTCTGTTGTGGTTAACAGAAGTGACATCTTTTGTAAAATTTTGTGAATGGGATTTTCATCGCAAATGAAGATCGACTCTGAATTTTTTAAGTCAATGTTTGGAGAAAAAAGGCAACAGAACGATCCACTAAAACATACTAAATGTAGATAAAGCGGTTTTCCATTTAACTTATCATTAAATTGTTGTGAATCGGAACTACTAATTAGCGTATCTACTAGTTATAAAGTTGAACAAGATCAGGTATCTGTGGTATTAGAGAAGTAATAATAGGGCAACTGTTTAAAAGTAAAACCTTTCAACAGGCAAGAGGGTAAAAGTTGATGATAATTATTATTTCTATTTGTCAACTGAAACTTACTTTATTGTTATTTACTTTTCATCTTTTCCTTTTGTCTTCTTTCCTAAGAACTCAGGTTTCAATCTTAAAACAGTAACTATTTCAGTTTTTTGTTTCGTTGGTTTCTCTTCTTCTAAAGCCTTCTTTAAATCCACATCTATAGATTGTTGTACAAGTTGTTTAGCCTTCTCAACAAAAGATTCAACTAAATTCATTCCCTTTTCATCATCTTGAAAACGATAACAAATAACTTTTACTTTCTTTCCACGAGTTAATAAATTTGCTAATTTTGCAGTTTTCGTTTTTAAATCATTTCCATCTATACTTCCACTAAATTTAATTTCCTTTGTCTTCTTTTCTTCAACTTCTTTCTCCAAGTCTTTTAACCCACTTACTTTATCTTTAATAATTAAATGTTTTAAATATGTATTATAATCCCCCAACTTAACAACAGGTGGACTAACATTAGCAACAACTAATATTAAATCTAAACCTTCTTGTTTTGCAATCTCCTCAGCTTGCGCTCTAGGTACTTTATCTCCAAGCATTGCCCCATCACTTATCCTAATTAGCCTATAAGTCGTAAATTCTGGTGGGATCTCTCTATTTATTAATTTTGTTATATGATCAATTCCTAATTCTTCATCACTTGTTACTAAAACGTGGGAATGATCTCTTAGTTCTTTTCTTTTACTTAAATTACGGAAATAATGGTTCCAATGGATACCTAAATCTTTTGCTAATCTTTCTAAATATTCTTCTTCTGTTTCTGGTTCTTTTTCTTTAACTTCTTCTTCTTCTAATAATTCTTTAAATAATAAACTTTTTTTTCTTCTACCTCCTTCATCATCATAATCATCATCTTCAAATTCCTCATCTTCTTCCATTACCATATCATTTTCTTCATCTTCTTCTTCTTTTGTTTGTTTATTATTTGTTCGTTTTACTTCTTTATCTTTCTTTGTTGCCTCTACTATTAAATTATAATGAAAACATTTACTCATTGTCGCAGAATTTAAACAAGATGATAATTTCATTCCATTATTCATTATCATTCCAATCTTATTGGCATGATGATGATTTACCGATGACAATGTATAAAATGCATTTTTCAATCCAAAAAGAGTGGTATTAGCTAAACGCTTCATTTTTTTTTAAGCTTTTGAAAAAATTCCATCACTCAAAGAGAGACGGAATTGATTGAGATAATTGGCACAAGTAAATTGTGAGTGGGAATGAAAGGATTAATTGAAGACCTAATGGAATTGTTAATAATAAAAGGGGCGATGTTTGTTGATGGATGTATTGTTCAAAGATTAAAATTTGATTAATTTGGAAATTATTGTAAAAAAAATTAATAAACTTTGTTTTAAAATAAACTACAATGAAAAATATTTTATATAAAAATTAATTAAATAAAATTAAATTTTTTTAGCTTTCTTTTTTCTATGAATAGTTTCAACTAAAGTTACAAAAGCATCACTATTTCAAAAAATATAATATTTACAAAAAAAAATTAAAAAAATATTTACAAAAAAATTTTTTGTAAACAATTAAATCATCCAATAAAAATAAAACTTACTTTACATTCTTTCCAGATTTAGCACTAACCTCAAAACATTTATCAATTAAACAAGTTGTATTCTTACAATAATTATTTGCATCTTCCAATTTAACCATTCTTTCTTCTTCTAAATCTGCTTTATTACCAACAAGTAAAACCGTAATATCATCATTAGGTGAAGTATGTTTTTCTATATTATCAATCCATTTCTTAACATTTTGAAAACTATCTGCATCAGTTATATCATAGGCTACTACTACGCCAGCGCATCCTCTATAATAGGTTGCTTGTACTATTAAAATTGTTATTATTATTATAGTTATTATAGAAGTTATTGAAAGTTTGATATAATTATTATTGTAGATAAAATTTATGGTTTATGGATATTAATATTTTTTTTTTAAAATACAAAAAAAAAAGTGTACTTACTGGTATTATATCGTTCCTGACCTATTTCATTACATTTTTCCGATGATGATTAATTTTTGATTCATGACATTTTTGTCAACAACAAATATTCAAAAAAAAATTAATTATTTAAAAAAAAAACTTACCAGCCGTATCCCAAATCTATTATTTAAAATAAATAAATAAATATAAAAAAAATAAAAACACTTACTTGTAATTTAATATGTTGATTATCTACAGTGATATCTTTTTTTTTAAAATCAACGCCGATAGTAGCGATATAATTTTCTTGAAAACTACCATCAACCCATTTAATTGCCAGTGAAGTTTTTCCAACACCTGCATCTCCTAATAATAGAATTTTATACGTCACTTTTGAATTATCTGTACCATTATCTTGACCTTGTACTTTTAATCCCTTTGATCCACTACTACCACTGGAACCTCCTTTACTATTGCCACAACCCATTTTTTTTTACAAGTCAATTTTTTTTTTTTGAAAAGATGATTTTTTTTTAAATAACATTGTTTGAGGGTAATTGTTGGTGATAAGGCGAAAGGTTTGGCTAGAGTTAATTAAATGTTGTTCTGAATATTAGGTTTGTGTGTTGGTTTTCTTGACGATTTGCTGACATTGCAAATTTCGACAGTATTAGCAAACTTGCAAAACAAAAAATTATTCAAAACAACGCCTGCTTTGGGTTAATTTTAAGGCAGAATGCGACTGTTGAATTACATCAAGTAATTCTATTCTCCTTTGCCTTCAAATGCAAAAACTTCTTCCTTAATTAAGTTCTAATGATGGGCCTTTCAGAGTCCATCAACTTACCTGTACTTTATGATTCGCAAGCAAAGCTGGTGCTCTTATTGCCTTATTTGAATTTTATTGAGATTTAGGGATTTTTATTGAACGTAACAGCTAGAAAAGCATCTTAAAAAAAACGTATGATGTATGCTAACAAGCCTTCTAGATTGAAGAGCAGCTCGCCTATTCAAAGAATCTCTAACGTAGGTAACAACAGGAGTGGAAAGTTATTAGGACCTGGGTATGAAAGAAATAGTGTTAATCATTTAGGGGCTTATGAAAGATTAAATAAGACTTTAGGGTTAGGCTCTAAACCAGAACAACCATTAAGAAAAAGCATTCAGGGAGACTCTTTCTTTCATGGTTTGCCTTCCTGCACACTAAAACAAGGCAAAGACTTACTCCCTTTAACTACTAATAATAACAAACCGGCCCCTTCTAATAATACATCTAGGGGTTCTACTATACTGCCATGCATAGATAAGAAATCCAATAACTCAACAAGCATCAACAAGAAAACTGTTACGAAGCCTAAAAGAACTCCTCAATCATCAGCGAAACCAAATAATAACTATCAAGAAAAGGAGGAGTTACAGTTAAGGAAACTAAAATCATCTAGCGCTAAATCGAGGGCAGAGGATGAACTAATTTCTTCAATAACAATTTCAGGTTCAAATTTCGATTTAAAACTTGATAAAGTCAACAACCCTTATCATAAATGTATTCAAATAACTAAGAACGTTGTTGAAACTGAGAAAGCTCAAAGTCTTTTCGGAAATTCAAGACAAATATCATATGCCTCGGCGAGTTCTATAGGGAAAAGACCTACCATGGAGGATGAACATTTCTTCTTAAAGAATATAGATGAAACCTTAAATATTGGGTCGCCTTATAAGGTTCATTCAATGTTTGGAGTGTTCGATGGACATTGCGGTTCGGAATGTGCTGAATTTTGCAGAAAGAACTTGTACAAATTAATAGGGAAAAACAAACATTTTCTGACCAATGTGGAAACTGCTTTTAATGATGCATTTGAGGCGTGTGACTTTCAGTTTAGAGCTGAATGTGATAGTACCCACAAAAAAACTGTAATTGTAGATGAAAACTATGAGTTTTATGCTTATTCTGGTTGCACTGCCACTGTATGTTTATTAAGGAATGACCAATTAATTATTGCAAATCTGGGCGACACTAGATGTGTAATGGCTCACGCTGGGAACGCGGTTCAGCTAACACAAGATCATAAACCAACAAGAAAAGATGAAAGAAAAAGAATTGAAAAGTATGGAGGTTTAGTTACATTTGGAAGAATAAACGGAACCTTAGCTGTGTCTAGAGCTTTTGGAGATTATGAATTTAAGGAAAGAGGAAGTGAGCTGGTTAGTATTAAACCAGAATTATCAGTGTTACAAATTACGAGAGACTCAGATTTTATAATAGTGGCTTGTGACGGCTTATGGGATGTGATGAGCTCCCAAGAGGCTGTTTACTTGGTGTATCAACTGCTGGCACAGTTCAGAGATGCTAAAATGGCTTGTGAAAAATTGGTGGAAACGGCCATTAGCAGTGGATCTATGGATAACGTTACTGTAATTTTAATTCTTTTGAAAGAACTAAGGTAAAAAATTACAAAATTTATACAAAACAATATTTATTAAAAAAGTAAATTAAAAAGCAAAAAACTTGTCACTAACATTGTTTCTGAACTTCTACTCAAATGACAACTTCATTGTCAGTTCAGGTAGAATATACTAATTGTCCCAATAAACTACTTTGGCTAACCATAAAACACAGCGGACAAATTAGTGACAGATATTCAACAAAATTCATAAAAAAAATGACAGATCTTCTATATTGTGGGCTTTGTCCTCTTGACTCAAATTTCGTCACCATTATTAATGATGAAGGTGATTATTTAGAAGAAGAAGAAGAAGAAATTAATCCAACACCTATTGCTTCACCTGTAAAATATCCACTGTCATTATTAAATAAACCTAAATTAATTGTTGGTGGCAAACATCATTTACTTCTTTTAACAATTAATGGTGAACTATATGGTTGTGGAAAGAATAGAAATTTTCAGTTAGGTCATTCACAACTACAATTAACAGAAACCAGTGGCATTGATAACAACTACACTTCAAAATTTATAAGATTAGATTTTCCAGGACATTTAATTTCAAAGATTTGGTGTGGTGATTATTTTACTTTAATTAAAACAATTTATGACGATTTTTATTTTACTGGAAGTTTAAATTTTAAGGACAATTTAGTTTTTAAAGAATTTACAAATATTAATAATTTATTATTTAATAAATATAATAATATAATAAATGAAATAAAAGAAATTATTTGTAATAGAAAATATTTATCAATTATTACAAATAAAGGTGAATTATTTAGTTGTGGAAATAATGAACTAGGTCAATTAGGTATTGAAAATCAATCATCAAATTTTTTGACATTTGAAAAGGTAAAACTATCAAATAACTTTTCTGAAAGAATAATTGATATAAAATTTGGTAAAAATCATTCAATTATCCTATCAGATAACAATAGAATTTATACAACCGGAGAAAATACCGTTGGTCAACTAGGTACTGGAGATAAATTCAATTTAGAAAAATATGAAAATATTTATTATATGAGAAAATATATTATTAAACAAATTGGAAGTGGTAATAATCTTTCTATTTTACTAACCAATGAAAATGAAGTGTTTTCATCCAACCAAAGTATAAGAAGTATAGATATTTTTAAAAGTTTAAATAAAAAATATAAAATAATAAATTTATAATTTTTAAATAAATATAAAATATTTTTTTAATTTAAATTATATGTTATTTAAATTAATATTATAAAAAATATTTAATTTTAATAAATCTTTTTTTTTTAATTTAAAAACATAATTTCAATACGTCACAATTTTTATAAAAATATAATTTATTTTTTAATAAAGTACAATTTAATTATTTTATATTTAATAATTTTTATTAATTATTAAAATTTAATTTTAATTAAAAATATATTTAAATAAATAAAATAAAAAATTTTTTATAATAAATATATTTAATATATTTAATTAATTTTATAATAAAATAAATTTTATTTAAAATTATTAAATAAATAATTTATTATATATTTTTTAAAAAAAAAACTTTTTTTATTAAATTTTAAATTTAAATTATAAGTTATTTAAATTAATATTATAATAAATAATTTTTTTTAATTAAATTTTAATTGAATGTTTATATTTAAAATATTTATATTATTAAAATTTTTAAAAATAATATTTATAATTATAATCAAATTGGTCCATTATTAGAATTAAGTTTATATAAAATATTAAATATTATACAAATAGTAAGATAATCATAATTATAAATTTATTAAAAATTAATTATTAAATATTTAATATTGTATATTTTTAAAAAAATAAAAATTATAAAATAAATATTAACAACAAATTTAAAATAATTTAAATAATATTAATTAATACAATAATTTACACTAAATACAAATAAATAATAATAAAATTAAACAATTTTTAATAATTAAAAATAAATTGAAAAATAAAAATCAAAGTTAAAAAAATTTTATAATTATTTATTCTTATTTGAACTTTATTCAATTACACAAATTATAAATGTTTACTTTAAATTAAATTATAATTATTATAAATGTTATTAAAAAATTATTTTTAAAACGAAAAATATTTAATACACTTTTACTTCTAAGTCTATAAACTTTTCTTCCATTTTACAAAACAATTGTTTTTTAAACAATATCATATCCTGTCTCTCATCATCACTTTTACAACAATCATCATTCCAATAAATAATGTAAGTATCCCCAAAAATCACGTGATTCTCAACCTTATCACAAGCCTTACAAACAACCATACAATCATCCTCACCACTTCCAAATAATTTAGCAAAAAACCTACTTTTCCCACAAAACCCAATACCAATCTCCCCATAATTATTCTCTCCCGAAATATAACATTTATTTATTTGTCAATACTTTGGTTGGATGAAAATATTTTGAATTTTATACTCTTTGGTTATTTAGACGACTTATCACTAGTTAAATTATCTCTTTCTTGTAAAACTCTTTTCAAGTTGATTGATAGAAATGAAGACACAGGTACATGCATTTGGAATTCAAAATTAAATAATTATTTAGATATATTTTTACAAAATAAAGTACCTCCTTTAATTCTTCCAAAAAATTATTATGTTTTAGATGACGAAAATACATTAAATTTAATTAATGAAAGAATTACTAAATTTGTAAAGGTATATAAAACTAAAATGTTTTATAATTTACAAGATTTAAATTTCTTTCCATTTACTTTACAAAATAACATAAATATTTACAAATTAAAATACTTTTTATTAAAACATAAATTTATTTTTAAAGAACCAAATTTAAATAAAAATTATATTTCTCCAACAGATATCTACCCATATTACAATAATTATCACACTTTATCATCTTTAGATCAAAGTTTTTGGCGTACTTTCTATTCAAATTTAACTTTACAACCAAACCAAATTTATTACTGTTGTATTTTATTAAGTCACTACGATCATGAACACTATGAAAATGCTTGGGATTTATTGATTGGAATAGAACCCAATATAAAACAATCATTTATTGATGCATGGCTATCACAAAGAATTATTTCAGTTAATAAAGTTAGCGATAGAGGGTTTGGTTATTGTGTTAAATCAGATGCTTTAGTTGAAAATGGGATTTCTAGTTATGCAAAGAAAGATTCAAATAAGGGAGGTGATTGTATTGGCGTAAAGATTGATTTTACAAATGAAAATGTGATTTCACTTACGTTTTATTTAAATAATAATTTACAAAGAAATTTTGAAAAAAAAGTTAAAAGTAAAATGGAATATAAATTTGTTGTGAGTGTGGTTAAAAATGTTAAATTAATAACGTTATTTCCATGGGATGGGAATATAGAAAATTTAAGGTATGAATAAATTATTAAATACTTACAATAATTACAACTAAAAATTTATTTAATAAAAGACAAAATTGTAAAGAAATAATAGTTTAAACTAAGCCATACTCAACAATTTACATTCTTCTTCTAACTTTAGAGGATCATAATTCTCTTTTAATAAAGGATAAATACTACACGTTTTCTTGCTAGTCAATGAAATAATTGGATAAATCTCTTCTTTCTCTAAATCTAATTCTTCCAAATCAACTTTTGTAATAACTTTACCATTTTGTAAAAAATATGCACAATTATTAACCTTCCAATCTAAATAAACTGTATAACGATATCCTTTTTGTGCTGGTTCATATCCGTGCAAACAAGGTTCCATTTGTCCATTTCCAGCGAAACCACAAGATTCTAGAATCAAGCCAATTCCTTTATTATTTACAGTAAATTCAGTTCTAGAGCTATCAGAGTTAAATGTATTTCTTTTTAAGCCAAAACCAATTACAATTCTCCAAGTATTGTAACATTCATAATATTCATTAATAATTATTTCAAATCCTTTCATGAAATTAAGTTTAAAACTACCATAAAAAGAAAGCCAGTGTTCTACTTGTATATTTCTACAAGTGTTATTTTGTAACTTGTATGAATTTTTGTTAATATTGTTATTTTCATTTAATTCAAATTTTATATTTTTAAAAAATTTATAAATTTCAATAAAACTTAAATTTTTTTGCATAAAATTATTTGTAAAATATTGTAACAGTTGATTATTTGTTTCAATTTTTAAAAGAAAAGGAATATTTAGATTATTATTTACAATTTCATTGTTACAGTCACCAATATATTTATTTAAAATATCTTTACATCTATTAAGCCATAATAATTTATTATAATTATTTAATTCATTATTTAATTCATCTTCCTTCTCATCTATTTTAAAAATTAAATGATAATAAAAGTGATTTGTTGAACTTAATAGCAATAAAACATCGTCTGGACAATAAAGTAATATTTGAAACTTAATTTCAAGTGGTAAAATTTCAAACATTTTTTTTTTTCTTCAATTTCGATATTTTAAAGACGGTGATTGGGAAAGCGAGATCTTTGTAACAAAAGGTTCGCTTAGCGCGTTCGGTGTTACAGAAAAAAAAAATTCATCACGCTTCATTTTTACCGCTTTTTGGGTTTTACCCTCAACTGAAATAAATTCAAAGACCTTTTTATTGAAGTAAAACTAACGGAAGTGTTTATCATTAAATAGATATTTGCTTTCCGTTAGTTTTACTTCAATATATTGAATAAAACATAATCTCGGAATTGGTAGCGAGTTTTTATTGTTGCGGTTACGCAATCACATTTTTGCTCGTGACTATTTTTTAATTCTGTTTAAATAAATTTACATAAATTTGTGCACTTTTTTTTAAACAGAATTTAAATTCTAATAAATTACAATTTAATTTAATACTGTGATTTTCGAATTAAATTGATTAATTTGAAATTGTTTTATTCAAAATAGAAAAGGTCCCAAATACATTGCTTGTAAGCGCTGTTCGAAGTTGATTTTTACAAAAAAAATAACGCTGCAATAACCGAAGCAATTGAAAAGCATCACGGAGATCCAAATGCAACCACAACAACAAAGTCATCAAATAGCAACACCACAACTGCTAAACCCACAAACATACCAATTTCCTTCTAAAAAAGCAAATATTGAAGCACATTATAACAATAGTGATGTAGAATTATCTATCAGTAATAACGTTGGTTGCGAGAACAAGTGCTCAAAGCTAGCTTTAGAAGAGCAATGCATTTATGCGTATTTAATGCCAAACCACAACCTATTACATTTGCAAATACAAACAAAGGATGTGATAATAAAAAAAGAAGGTTCTTCTAATGAATTAAAGTTTAGTATTGCTAAACTACCAAGCAACGAACATGCAATAATATCTAGGTTTCTAATACTAACTCTTAGCTGTTTTATTACCAAAAGTAATGAAACATCATCCGATGATGGTACTTATTATACATCACTAATTGTAAATGTAAAGCTTGAAGGTAATTCAAACTATTCCGTTTCTTGGGTAAATATAGATGATAATTGGAAAAGAAGCAAGGAAGAAAGTATTAAATGGTTACATGATCTGTCAATACCTAAACCTTCCGCAATGATGATGCAAACCTCTCCTTATAACACTGTGCAACCACCTAAACTCCCTTTAGCAATGGCTCCTCCTTCACATCCAAGTTTGCAAGGTAATCCCGTTTTCCTCAATTACCACCCTCACGCTTACTTCCCACAAGGTACTACATTGAACTCTCTACCACAATTAATCCCAACAGTTACTACAATTACCACTCCTCCTCCTAGTAAGAAAAGTGGATCAATAGTGACGACACCTAAGGAACAGTCCTCCTCTAGTAAGAATGATTCTAAAACACCGTCGTCTGATAAGAAACAGATTGCACCACATACAAAACCTATTAATATGGAGGAAGGCTTATATTATATGGGTAAAGAGTATACTGTTTGTTTGACTGGATCTGCAAATTTGAAGAAAATTTACAGTTTGTCCACTCAACTAGGTTCTTCCTTTTTATTATTAGATATTTTAAAAGTTGGAATTGAGTATGTTGACACTCGTTCCAATACCAAAGAATTTAAAGAAATTGACAAGAAAAAGATGGTGAAATATGATTTTGAAGAGTCAAAGTATTTAAGATTTTTACTTAAAACGGTAGGTGAAAGATCTCCATCGTCAAAGTCAAAATATGTTGCGGTGTTTGTTAGTATTCCAAAGGAAGATTTAACATTGAAAATTTCAATGCCTGTATATAGATATGAACATGGTGGTTATAATTACACAAAGGAAGAAGGCGTTAAATTTGAATTGTTTTATTCTGCTTCAGAGGAAAAGAGCGAAGAACAAGTAGCTGCTGTTCTTGTGCAATTAAACACAGAAGATGACAAAATGGTTGATGACGACAATCCAAAAAAAAGAAAACAGAATACTCCTAGTGAAATGACACTGGACGAGCTCAAAATGCTTCTTCCATACAAGAAAGGTGACACAACTCAAAATTTATTAATAGATGAACCTGAATTACTTTATGCCATTAATCTGTTTGGGGTAATGAATCCAAGTGATGTAGATGTACTGGTAGTGAAGAAAAAGGATTCAAAAGAAGAAGCTAAACCGTTCATTCATTATAATATTAGAAATAGTGATGTACTTACCATTGTTTTTTCGTGCTATAGACTCTTTGCAACATCAAATTCAAATAAGTTTGAAGAAGACGTACCTTGTGACCTTTTGGTGAAATTGAAGAATGGAATGACAATTTGCAGTAAAGAAACATTCCTATTAAAAAGAAATAGAACTGTTGGATGGTTATTGGATCAATTCCAAAGACTTTCACTTAAAGAAAGAAATAACTTTTTGCTTGAAGTGGAACATCAAATGACGGAAAAGAAAAAGAATGAAGAAGCTAGTTCTTCTGATTTGATGGAAGATGAAGAAGAAGGATTTTCAGATACTGATGAACCTTTAAGCTTTGAAGAACAGAATGAACACTTGGTAGACAAACTCAAAAAGCTTGACAATGAAGAAAGCCAAATGATGATACAATTTGTTAATAACAAACTAATACAGAATAGTACTGATAACCAAATCCCAAGTAAAGATGCAATTATTAAACATTTAGTCCCATCAAAGTTTCTTGAAAGTAATATTGGAAAAATTTCTAGCACTCATAAGAGGGACTCGATACACTTTGTTGTTAAAGCTTTCATAGAAGAAAAATTAGATGAGAAAGATTCAGATAAAAGAAAATATATTTGTTCATTCCTATTTGGTAAATGGAAAGTGGAATGGAAAGAGAATAGTTTTGTTGCTTGTACTCCTTTGACTAATTCAAGAGAATTAATTTATTCAACGGATGTATTTAGAATAGATCAAAAAACTTATATGAGACTGAATGATAACAAGGAACAGATTAGCAAAATGTTTAATGACTTTGTTTATCAATTTGCCAAGTTTTGTTGTATGTGGAATGCAGTAATGAATTATGATGAGAAGAACTGTAATTCATCTCATTTCGTTTATTGTTTAATTAAACAATTGAAGTTAGAAGAGCAAAAGTATTTATCTACTGATGATTTATTATTCCCTTATTTACAGAATATAGCTGAAAACAGTGCGGTGCAGTTACGTTATAAACCAACAGTTGATTTTGTTGTCAATAGCTCACAATTTATTGATTTTAATGACCCTAAATTTAAACCAGAATGGAAACCATTTGCTGAGTGGCTGATAAAGAATAGAGGTGCTGTGCAAGCAGATATGGATTTGGAGGGAAGAACTGCAGTTGATCTGGTATTTAACAAACCAAAAGATATTAATGATTTTTGTTTATTTGTCAATTTCGTTTATCCTGGCTATTTTAACAAAGCTGATGTACAAACGGAGTTACGTTTATTGAGAAATATTTTAATTTCAAATATTTACAAACTATCACAAATTGATGAATTCAACCAACTTTTCGCTTTTAACATGTATTTAAATATAGCAAATAACTCTATAACACGTGTGAAGTATATTGTAGGGAGAGGAGATTCAGTGCTGGAGGGGAAGGTTATCCCAAATGAGTTTATCGATTTTGAACGCTCACTTATTTCCAATATTGACCTTGCAGTCAAATAAAACTGTCAATTTAAAATATGCGTTGTTTACAAAGTTTTGTCTTGTAAAGGAATATTAGAGAAATTGTATTTTCCAAAATGGGAAAGGAATTATAATACTTTATTCTCTTAAAATTCTTGACAAATATGATTTTAAAAAACATGTTCATTTCAATTAGAATTTGAAATATTTAACCAATAAATCTCAAATAATCGCCCAATACACTCTTTGCCCAAGATGAACCTACAGTTGAACCTATTGCACCAACCCCAGCTCCAATAACAGCACCAACTGGACCAAAAAACATTCCCACCGCAACACCTGCAAGCACACCACCAGCATTAGAAGCTCCAGAATTAATTGCAGAATTAACTAAACCTGTTAATGCAGATTCACGAAAACGATGTTGATATGGAGCCCAATCACTTGGATGAATAACAAAAAAGATTGCATTTAAACCATCCTTTTCTTCATAAATATATCCACAATGAAGTAGGCCATGATAGCCTGAAGTGTGAATAGTATTTGGAGGAGATCCACAAGCGTTAGCTATAAAAACAATTACTCGTTTATCTGTTCCCATAACTTTATATTCACATTGTTTATAACTTTCCTTACATCCGAATAATGATTTATCAATTTGACTCCATTCAATGTCAATGCTTACTCCATGACCTGATTGGTTTTCTAATGTCACATTGTTTAATCCATATTGTTTCAAAAGTACGTTTGTTTCTACCATTCTTGTTTGTTGTGATTTTTTTTAGTTTTTTATGGATTACACATTATACCAGGTGTCACTTTTGCAAATTAAAGTTTAGAAAAAATCATTGGCTTGAATGAAACAGACTAATACAAGATAATTCAGAATAACCCATTATCTATCCCTCTACCATACTGATAGTGGGACACCTGGTGATTTGGAAAGAATATCCCCTCTTTTTGCAATTAGTGACGTCAACTAGATATTTTGACTCTACGGTAAATAACAATACTAATTTACTACAACAACAATCTACTATTGTGGTATAAAACTAAATCTTGTGAAAGCTATACCCTCCCTTTGTACATACACAACTAACAATTCCACCATGAACATTACTGTTTGGTTGGTCAATCAACAACAAGTAAATTAAGACATCCCTGAAAAATAAATTTACATTAAACTTTACAAGAAACAATTGTATTTATTAGTAATCCTCATTGTCTTCATATTCTTAGTTGTTACAACAATTGTTTTATTTTAAAAAAAATGTTAATGGATTGCTCTGGATTACAATCTCTACCACCGGAAGTAATTGTAGAAATATTTAAATTTTCTGTTAACGATCTAAAGGTAGTACTTTCGCTTACACAAGTGTGTAAAAACTGGAAAATGATTTTAGAAAATGATGAATTTGGTTTCTATAATTTTCTTTATAATTCTTTATTTGGTTGGAGAAATAATAAACAACAAAATAGTTTACAACAATCTTATCAATATTTATTACAAAATGAAATTCAATTTTGGAATTATTGGACTTTTAAAGATTGTGATGGTTTTAGTTTAAAAAGTATTAAACCAAATATTTTACAAATCACAAGAAACACTTTTGGTGAAAAAAAAAACTTTATCAACAACAGACCTTTACTTTACAACACTGGAGTTTACTATTTTGAAATTAAATCTATTGAAGATCGCGGTGTAGGAGACAATTTATTTGTTGGATTTATATTAGTAGATAAAAATCTTGACAATATTAATCACAATAATGGTTTAGGATGTACAGGTAATAATTCTTTTGGATTGTTCTTTTGTAATGGAGATATTTATAATAATAACAATCCACAAAGTTATGCCAATGGTCACATTTCAAAAAATACCGTTGTTGGAGTTTATTTGGATACAAATAATTTAAAAGTAAGATTTGTGTTGGTAAAATATAAAAAGGTATTTCAAATGGTAAATTTAGATGAATTTTACACAAAAGAACTGTTAGAAAATTATTGTAATGGGCAATTAGCATTATTTCCAGCTGTTAGTATGTTGTATGAAGAAGATGTTATGAAATTAAACACTACTGCTGGATTTAAATCAATTGAGAAAGCTAAGTGGATTAGAAATGTTCTTTCAAAAGAATAAATTTTATTAAGAAGCGGTGTAAAAAGTAACAAATTTACACCAGATTTTACAGTAATTCTGTTGTTCAATTAAAGAAAATTACCAGTGAGGTAGTTTGTCTGATCGCAGATTTATTGCAAATATTATACCTTGTCAAATGTCTTTACATTTTGAATTGTATATCAAATATTAACACAATTGCAGAAAATTATTTCGTTCCTTTTTTAAACTTTTAATTTACAAAGAAAATGAATGAAATACTATAAATTAAAATTGAAATTACAAAGTCACAATTCATCAACAAAAAAAAATTAATTTACAATGCGTTTCAAAGTTGTAGCATTAGCTGTACTTTTGAGTGTACTATTAAGTTTTGTTTTTGCTAATAGCAAAGCAGCACCATCCAAGACAGATAAAAAGACTGACACTTATGGTAAACA
>CADWAF010002291.1:0-28281 GCA_902984215.1 Willaertia magna | reverse complement strand
TGTTGATTCTTGTTGTTGTTGTTGGTGAGATGATGATGCTGTGAAGAGAAGAAACGCAAAGAATAAAAAGAAGAAAAAGACTTGAAGTAATAATAATTTCATTTTTTTTTTTGAAAAATATTTTTTTTTAAGCCTAAAAATTTTATGGATAAAAATTTTTTTTTAAAAAAAAAAATTAACGTGTCATTCTTTGGCCTTCTTGGTAAGTGTTGTCAATAATAATACGGTGCGTGCCTAGGTCGACAAGAACTCGTTGTAGTGAAATATTAACAACAAAAAAATTAAACAAAATTAATAGTAAAATTAATAGCAAAATTTAATAAAGAATATGGAAAATAAAAATTCTTTTGAATTACAATCCGTTTCATTAAATTTGTTGGATGATATTTATCAATTAGAAAAAGAATCTTATCCAGAAGATGAAGCTGCAACTTTTGATAAATTAAAGTTTCGTATTGAAAATGCAAATGATTTATTTAAAATTTACGTAAATCCAACAACAACAAATAATGAATTAATAGGATTTGTCTGTAGTACAAGAACTAATCAATCCATTTTAACACATGACACAATGTCAACACATCAACCAAATGGTAAAACAATTTGTATACATTCTGTTGTAATAAAAGATAAATATAGAAGGAATGGTATTGGTAGTGAAATGTTAAAGAAATATTTAAATTATTTAAGTGAAAATTTTAAGGGACAATATTGTGTTTTATTAAGTAAAGAATATTTAATTAAATTTTATGAAAATGTTGGTTTTAAAACGAAAGGTTTATCAAGTGTATCTCATGGAAAAGAACAATGGTATGAATTGGAATATTATTTATAAATGTAAAGTTATTATAAAGATTTTTATTGATATATTTCTGAAGCGTAAATAGATTTGAAATGGCCTAGTACAGCTCTATACATGAGTTTATGATCCAGTATTGGATCACAATTGTTTGGGTTGTGCTTTAAAGGTCTAGGAGTGCAATCTGCTTCAACTCCAGGAGGAAGCAAATACAAGTAATTCATTAATTGAACATTTGCATAAGTTGAAGTGGCTTCATTTTGGTAACAGAACTTAGTTCCATTGTTAACACTACAATGTGGTGACTGAATAACTAAAGACTTGTCACTAATAACATAACTTAGGTAAGCACCTGATCCATGGGTTGTTAGATATACATCTAAATCATGCAAGAGCTTGATTTGTTCTACAGTTGTAAAATCTTCTAATTGAATAGGAAGAATTTCTAGTTCTTTTCCGGATTGTTTAAATATTGGATCATTTGGTACATTTTCCCTTAAATACTCAGCAATCTCGTCAACGTTTGAAATTATCATTCCATGAGGTGAAGAAAGTTTCTTCCTCTGTATTACTACGGTAAATTTCTTCTTCTTTAAATCTCTTTGATGAGGCAATTTCAATTTATCATATATTAAGTTCCTAAATGTCGGATTCATTACTTCTCTTCCATAAGGCTCCTCTAAATTAGAAACTGAATGACCCATATACAATCTTTCATAACAAACTATAAATTCATCACTTTCAACTGCAGAAGCAACATTCCTACAAGGAGCATTTACAACTTTATAACCATTTTCATCATGACATAATTGTTGAACTGGATTGTTTGAAATTAACGAAAACCACTCTATTGAGAATTTATCTACAGTGGGTAAATAACCATAACTAGCGAGTACCCAATCTGGTTTAGAGGTGTCATGGGTATCTTCTAAGAATATAATGTTATTATCTAATGTTACATCATCAAAACTTAACATTTGTGCAATAGTCATAGCCATATTCTCACTCAAAATATGCCCAGCATTTCCAGCGGCGAATCTATACAAAGCGAAACTAGAACCTTGAACGTATTTAAAATCCTTAGAAGTTTCTACTTTTGATTTGCCCCCCTTTCTATTAAGGAATAAGTTGTTTGTATTATATTCGTATTCTAGAATACCGTCCTTAAGATGGATCGGAACGAAACCTCTATTTGTTTTAAAGTTACCTTGAGCATACAGCCAAGCCTTACCATTAAACGTATCGAACCATTCGTCGTTAAAGAAGGAATCCTTTTCTTTTGTTAATACAAACTGGCCCTTTTTGTTGAGGCAAATATTTTCAAACCGACACATAGCAAAGTACCTGCCATGCACTTCTTCATTACGGTATTTATTACACTGAAACGTTCCTGGTCTAAATCGTTGTTGCTGCATTGTTCTCACCCTACTGTTATAAGATTCTCCTACTCCTTTCTTAGTGGTTACGAGAAGCCAAAGGATAGTTGCGAAAGTAACACATACAACAATTACCGCTAGGATTTGAGCTACATAAAGTCTCTTTGCCATTTTTTTTGTTTCATCGTGACCTCTGAGCAACGGTGGTTCGATTCTCGTCCAAGTCGAATATCACACACCTTCACAAAAGCACAGTTACCCTACACCACATGCATAGCCCAATCTGATGAGGTTATGCTACACGTAAGTCGCAGATGTATTCACCAGGTGTCTTAATATCTTCGTATGGAAGAAAAAGAAGTTACGGCACGCCTTGTAGGCACAGACCTATAAGATTAGCTTGTAATAATTAGCAGTTGCTTCGCAACCGCTAGTCAATAAAGATTTTGTAGAACAAACTTTTCTTGTAACAAAATTGTATAATATTTACTAATCTGCACATTGCAAAGGGCATTTAAGCATACTATTTTTTATACAGTTTTAATTTATATAACATAATTTTCAAAATTTAAAAAAGCCTTTTCAAACTTTTTTTGGGTAATCTAAAAATTAATTATTTTTTCTAAAAATTTTTAATAATTTTAAAAGTAATTACAATTACCGTTTAATTTAATCTAAATTTATCCTTTTTCTTCACTTTCATTTAATAATAAATTATCAAAAATCTAATTTATTAAAGGTAAAAAAAAAAATATGAATAAAAAGTAATTTTTTTAAATTATAAAAAATTTATAAACTTTATTATGATATTTTATAATAAATAGTAATAATTAAAAATAAATAATAAAAAAATTAATATCAATTATAATAATAACAACTATAAATTTAATAAAATATTTATTTTTATTATTTTTATTTTCTAGTATAAATAATTATTATTTATTAATAACACATTATTAAAAAAAATATTATATAAATTATTAATATTTTATTTAATTTAATTTTTTAAAATAATTTTAAAAAAATATAACAATAAATTAAATTAACAACAACAATTTTATTAATAATTTTAGTTTTATTTTTTATTTTAAAAAATAAATTTTTAATAAAATCTATAAAATATTTATTATATAATAAATATTAATTATAATAAAATTTAGTAATACTTTAAATAAAATAAATATTATTTTAATAATAATATATATATAAAAATTATAAATAATAATTTTAATTATATATACAAAATAAAAAAATAAAAAATATTATTATAAATTAGCTTTTTAAAAAGTATTGTAATAATGAATATAAATTATAAAAAAAATAGTTTAAATATATTTATATTTTTAAGAATCCACTATAATTTTAATTTTTTTAATTATTATAATTTTAATAATTTAAAATTTAAAAAATAAGTTTTTTATTTATTAAATTTATTATCTAAAAAAAGTTTACTTATTTATTAAAATAAATTTCTTATAAAAAAAATTATAATCATATAAAAATTATATAATATAGTTTAACTAAATATATTATAAATTTAAGTTAAGTTTATTATTTTTATATTTTTTTATAACCTTTCATGGTTTACAATTATATTTATAAAAAATGAATAAACTAATTTTAGTTTTAGCTTTTTTTTGTTTTTTTAAATATTTTTATAAATTAAAATTAAACAGAATTATAAGTATAGTTTAGATATTTATAATTAATATTTTTTAAAATTTATAATTACTTTACTCAATTAGTTATTAATTTTAAATAAAAATAACTTTTAAATATTAATAACATAATATTCAAACTAAATTATATAAAAGCTTTTTTAATTAAAAATATTTATTTTAATATTAAAATTAATTACAATAATAATATTAAAATATAACATTTAATTACAACTTTATTGATAAAAATGTTTAGTTTATTTAGAATATAAAAGGATTTATTTATTTTTATTAATAATTTTTAAATCTTATTAATTATTGTTTATTTTAATTATATAAAGTAATTAAATAATAATTTAATGAGTTATATTATAAATAATAAAATAATTTAAGGTTAATAAAATAAAATAAATTTAGAAAGCTTTATAATAAATAAATTATTAATATTGGACATATAAAAAAATAAAATATTTATTTTATTAATATATTTAAGCTTAATAATATTAAAAATATAATTTCTAATTTTGACCGTAAAAAAGATATAATAGTATTAGTTATTTTTTATTTTAAATGACTTTTTATTAAAAAAATTAATATTTTAAAAAATTATTTTTTAATATTTTAAAAAATTATTTTTTAATTTTTTTATAAAATTAATAAAATTATTTAATTTAATTTTTTTTATATATTTAACAAACTAAATTTAATAAAATTATTTTAAAATAAAAAATATTTATTATTAATAACTATTATTTCACTATTAATAATTATTTAATTAAAATATTATATAAGAATATTTTTTAATATTAACTAAAATATTATTAATAAATATATAAATTTAATAATATTTAATATTTATAACAATAAAATTAAATTTATTAAAATTTATAAAATAAGTTTTATAATAAAGTAAATATTTTAAAATTTTTATTAAAAAATTTATAATAATTTTGTAAATATTAATTATATAAATAATAATTAAAAAATTAAATATATAAAAATATTAATTAAAAAATTATTATTTAATATAAAAAAAATAAATTAAATTAAATATTTAATTAAAATTATTTTTAAATAAATAAAATTATTTAAAATAATATTAAATTTTTTTAAATAATATTATAAGTAAAAACTAAATGAATTTTAATTATTTTTTTTTATTTTAATAATCTAATAAATTATTATTCAATATAAAATTTTTAAAAATGTCATATTATAAAATTTTAAATATATATTTTATATATATATATATATATATATATTAAATTTATTTATTTATTTTATATATATATTTTAGATTCTAATTCAAATAAAAAAAATATATAAATTTTAGATTTTAATTAAAATAAAATATATAAATTTATATTTATTTTTTAAAATTATTTATTATTAAATAGAATATTTTAAATTTATATATTTTAAAAATAAATAAATAAATTTTTTAATTAAAATAAAAAAATATATAAATATTTTAGATTTTAGTTAAAATAATAAAATATAAATTTATATTTATTTTTTAAATTATTTATTTAATAATTTTTATCTTTATTTTTATTAAATAATTTATAATCTAATTTTTTATTTTATTTTCATATTTTTTAATATTAATTTTAAAAGTTAAAAATAATAATTTTTTTAATTTTAATTTAATTATTAAAAATAAAAAAAACATTTTTTAAAAAATAATTAAAAGTATTATTTATAATTAAAATGTTGTCTTTAATTTAAATTTAATTTTTATTAAAAATTAATTATTTAAATTTTTTTATTAAATTTTAATTTAATTGTATATTTAATTTATAATTTAATATTTTTTGTAAAAATTATTAATTTATATTTTTATTAATAAATATGATATATATTAATTTTAAAATTAATGTTAAACAAAGTTTATATTATTGTAAATATAAAGTTTATTATAAATAAAATTATTAATAAAAATCTAAATATTAAATATTTTTATTAAAATTTTTTAATATATATTATATTAATAAAAAAATCACATTTTGATTTATTTTATTATTATAAGAATAAATTATAAATTAATAATAATAAGTATATTATAATAAATAATTTTAGAATTAAATTTTTAAAAAATATGAAAAAATAAAAATAAACAATCTTAGTTTAAATTTCCGGGTTTATATGTAAACTTGTAAATACTTGTTAAATTTTGTAAAATTTTCTATTTGCAATAGTAGTATAATGATTTTTAAATATGTTTTAAAATGTAACAGTCTTATATTCAAATTTTATACTATATTAACCAAACCTAAACCAAAGTACAACACTTTTGTTTGTTGTTATAGGAGTAAATGTAATTCTAGACAAGTAAAGTGTAAACATTTGAAAAAGTGTACATATTTTACAAAACTAAGACAATTTATTAAATTAACCTATCCACAAATTTCATTAACCAAACTAATAGAAACGCTTGTAACAAAGAGAGACTTTATTAAATGTACTTATGATCCATTAGAGGCTGCATATTTAAAGATGAGTCAATTAATTACAAAATTAATCCAAGAACTTCCAATCACCTCTCCAATTAAAAGACCAATTATTGCCAGAATTTGTGAAACTATAAGACTAAAAGATGTCATAGCCATATTGAACTTAGATGAATATAATATTTTTCAAAAAATTCATTAATAGTCTCTACAGCCTTATTGATTACTTTTTATCCACTTGCAAAGTCCATTACAAGTATCAATTCATTAAGTTGCAAATCTTTCTTCACTTTTCTCCAATATTTCATCTTGTCTTCAACTAATTTGGCATGATAAATATGCTTTATATATTTTTTTGTAGTGCAAGCAACTTTACTTTAGAATTTGTAGTATAATGTTAGCAATTTTCACAATCATAATCATGATTCTGTTTAAAATGCTTCAAAAAGGATATAATCACAGAGTTTGCAAATTATCAGAAGAAGAATACACTAAAGTAGATTTCGATCTATTAGAATATAACTTCTTATCTCATGAAAATAACTATCTTTCA
This sequence comes from Willaertia magna, assembly GCA_902984215.1. Lineage (NCBI taxonomy): Eukaryota > Heterolobosea > Eutetramitea > Acrasida > Naegleriidae > Willaertia > Willaertia magna. The sequence continues at coordinate 21,445 of CADWAF010002291.1, read as the reverse complement.
GATAATCATAGCAATAAATTGTATAGTATCATTAATAGTTTGAAGTGAATGTATTTTTTTTAATTATTTTATTATTTATCAAAACTTCAGAAAATTTCCGTTCCTTTTCTGGTATTTTTGTATATAAAAAGACATTTTTAATAGAAAATGAGGTTACATCTTATTTTCTATTAATTAAACTAAAAAACAAAATTGTTTATTTTTATTTTCTCTATTATAAAAAATTTAAAAATATCTATTTACTAAATTTTTAATAAAATTTTTTTTTATTATAAAATATTTTTAAAAAATAAAAAATAATTAGATTTAATAAATAAAAAAAAATTTTATAAATTTATTTTCTATTTAAGATTAAAAAATTTATTATAAGTTTATTAAATTTTTAAAATAAATATTTATTTCTTACTTTGATCAAATTATTAATTTTTAATAAAATTATTTAATATTAAAAACTAACTTTTTATTAATATAATAAAACTTTTTTTTTATTATTATTATTTAAAAATTTTTAATAAATTCAATTAATTTTATAACTATTTTTTATGAATTTTATTATTATTATTTAAAATAATATTTGTAATCACTTTATTTTTTATTAAAATCAATTTCAATCAATTAAAAAATTTAAATCTATAACAAAAATTTAAACAAACTAAATTTTATTAAGGTATTATAATTATAAAATTATTATTTTTTATTTGATAAATAAAAAAATTAAATTAAATTTTAATTAAAATAAATAATTAAATTAATTTTTTGTTGGTAAAGAAAATGTAGAGAATTTAAATAATTTTAATTTTACAATAACTGAATTAGAATATATTACAAATAATAAATTAAATTTTTTAATTTTATTAGAAGATGGAAAAGAATTTGAAATTAATTTAGAAATAGATTTAATTATAGTAGTAGATTTAAAGGTTTTATAGAATTTATTAAATATGGTATTTATATGTCCTTATTATAATGCTACAATAGATAATAAATATTAATTTGATTTTGATTTTGAAATTAGAAATATTATATTTCAAAAATGGCCAAATTTAAAATGTAAAATAATTATTTGTAGTTTATATGCTAAATTAAGAATTATAGAATGTTTATTAAAATTAATTTTAAAAAAATTAACTAAAAAAGAAAGAAATAATTTAGAAAATAGATTTAAATTATTTAATAATTTATCTCAATTTAAATTTAGAGAGGCCAGTAATAATAAAAATAATAAGAATAATGATTTAGGATATTCAAAAATTAAATATGAATTACTATATTTAAATAATAAACAATGTGATACAATTTTATTAAATTTTGAAGAAATATTTAAAAATTTAGGTAATAATATATTTGATAAATTAGAAAATTTAATTTAAAATTTAGCACGTTATTTAATTTTTATATTTATAGATTCAAATAAATTAATATTTAATAAATATTACAATGAAGATTGTAATATAGATTTAATTTTAAAAACATTTGGTAAATTATTAAAAATGAAATATGATAAATAAAAATTTACTTATTATATTCATATTATTGTAGTTCATTTAAGTGATATTTTAAAAGAATATGGATGTTTAAGTAATTATAATAATCAAAATGGTAAATCTATTCATTCTTTACATATATTAATTAAAAAAATAAAAGTAATAATCAAGAAAAAAATGAAAAAAATATGCTTTACATAATGTTTTTTATTTAATGTTAAGACGATTATATTTATGTAGTAAATATAATGAATTAGAATGGAATGGAAAATTAAATGAAAATAATGAAGAATTAAATAGTGAATGGATTGATAATATTGAATTATAAAAAAATTATTGTTTAGAAATAATTAAAAATTTTAATAGTCTAACTTTTAATTTAAATAATTTAATTTTACAAAATAATAATAAAATTATTTATAAAACTAAAATAACTAAAAAACCAAAACAAGGAACAAAAAGAAAAAGAAATAATAATTTATTAAATAAAAATAAATCAAATAATAATACTGAAATAAATAATAATGAAAAAGCGGAAAAAAATTGTAATATTTGTTGTATTAAAAAAATTAAATGTGATAGAAATATTAATGGTTGTAATTATTGTAAAAAATATAATTTACAATGTACTTACAATGAAAAAAAAATTAAATAATTTACAAAATAATTCATTAAATAATTTAAATTTACAACCTAATCAAAATTTATCAAATACCTTACAAAATAATTTACAATCATCTCAAAATAATTCACCTATTTATAATAATTCACAAAATAATTTACAATCATCACAAAATAATTTACAAACGTCACAAAATAATGATATTGATGAAGAGGATTTTTTAAATGAAAATGAAATTAATAATTTATTTAATTAAATACTTCTTAACCATTCATTTAATTCAGTTACAAAAAAATAAACATGAAAACTCTAATTACAATAAACTCTTTGATCCAAAGAAGATGTATAAAATATTAATTTAATATATTCAGCCTTTTTAATATATTTAAAACCTTTTAATGATTCAAAAAATTTTAAATAATAATCATTGTAAAGTCTTAAAGTTGAAAAATTTCCTTTAAATTTATATTCTATCATCTCTACTTCCTTTTTACTTCTTCTAAATTTACATTTCTTAATTTTCTTTTTACAATTAAAATTACAAATAATTCTATCAAACAAAACATAATCAATACTTTCTAAAAACAATATATTTCTTTCTTTCCATTTACTTGGTTCTAAATTATTTATTAATATATTTTTTACTACAAATCTAAAATTATTTCAACTTTAGTTCATTAAATTAATTAATAATTCATTATTTAAATTATTTAATCCAATTTCAATAGCGTAATTAGTTATATTATTTATTAATTGTTGCTCTGAAAATGGATTTGGTTTATTATTTATTATTAAATTATTATTTCTTTTCTTTTTCTTTCCATTTTCATTATTATCATTTCTATTTCTTTTATTTTCATTATTTTTAACAAAATATTCACGGGTATATTGAATAAATGTATAATTTAAAAGTTAATTATTAAATCGTTTTTGTAAAGTTGTTTATTAATTATTAAGTTATTGTTGATTGAGTTGTAAATTGTTGTAAATTATTAAAAATTAATGGACTTTCAATTATAGAAACAAGTTGATTCATTTTTTTTCATTAGAAATTTTCATTTTTTCTTGGTGGTTTATATTTAAAGTATTTTTAATAAAAAAATATACTGAGGTTGTGTGTTGAATAAAGAATAGATAACAAATAAAAAATATTATAAATTAATAATAAATAATATATTTATTAAATATTCTTATCCAAAGATCTTTTCTTTTATATAATGTAGCTTATTTAAAGCTTTTTATTTATAATCCATAATTCTTTATGATCTAGCGTCTACCTACTTTTTCTAACTAACCAACCCATCCAAATTGGTACTTTCTAAATAGTATTGTTAGATAAATTAAAGAGTTGAACTTTTTACTAAATTAATTAAATCTAAAATAAATACAATTCATAAAATAAATTAATAAATTAAATTCAATTAAAATAAATATTTATCATTCAAATTAATTCTTATAAAATTATTATCAACATTAAATAAAGGAATAAATCTAATTAAATCATTTAAATTAAATAAATTAATATCATTATTATTTAAATTTAATAAACTAAATAAATTATTTTTAACTTTAATTACTTTATAATTATTATTATTTAAATGTAAAAAATTGTCTTTTATATAAATAAATCTTTTATCATTAATTCTTAATGTACTACTTAAATATAAAATATAATACATTTCTAACATTTTATTATCTAATTTATTTATATTCTTTCTTTTTATAAACTTATATAATATTCCAACAAAATCCTCAACTATAAAAGTACTAAACTATAAAAATCCTAAATAAATTAAATTATCTATAAAGTGTATCATATTAATACTATTATTAAAATTTTTTCTTGTAAACAATTTTTATATTAATTAATAAATTATTTAAACAACTCTTTAAATTACTTAAATAAACTTCAGTTCTTTCTATTTTGTTTATCAAAATATTTAGTAAAAAACTTGATTCCTTTAAATAATTATATTTCTATAAACTTAAAATTCCTTCAAAACAATTATAACAATAAATAAATATCATATAATATTCACTAACTTTATAAAATATTAAGTTATTCAAATCTTTTACTTTTCTATGGTAAAATAAAAGTATTTTAATTTTCTTTAATTTATTATTAATAACATTTAAATTATTCTTTTAATTATTTAATAAATAATTAATTAATAAACTACTTACCTTATACTTCTTCATAATAAATTTCAATAATTTCTTACACAACTTTTTAACTATATTATATAAGATATCAAAAAAAAACTATTAAATCCATTTAAAATAAAATAATAGCACCAAAACTGTTTTATCTATTATTTCATTAGTACTATTATTAATTTTAATATCTTTTTTATTTTTATTACTAAAAAAATTCTTCTTGTAATACTTTTATATTACGTTTCAGTTTTTAACTATAAATTTACCTAAAAAAGAACTTTAAAAACTATAAATATTCCTTCTATTAAATCGTTCTTTTTTTTTAACAATTTTTACATCCAAAATAATCATTACTTTACTTTAAATAAATCATTTCATTAGTTGCCACCAAATCATATATTATATTATACAACCTAACCTAAAGAAAAACCTTCCAATATTTGGTAGTTATTTAATTACTTTTATTCAATTCAAGCAACTCTATAACAATATAAAATAAAAATAAATTTATATTAATCTTTTTTTCATAATATCCAATTAAAGATATAAAATTAAAATTAAATCTATACTCCTTCAAAAGTTCATTAATATAAAAGAATAAAAATAATACTGTTTTATTGCTATTTTTAAATATAACTATTATATTAATTCTTAATGTTATTGTTAATTTTAATAATTTTTTTTATTTTCTTCTATATAACCACTAATCCATCAACTTTTTATAAATAAAGCTATTGTAAACATTTTTTATAAAAGTATTAATTTTATTCTCTCTATTAACACTACACATTTTCTTAAATAACATTAAACTAAATAAAAAAAATAATTATTACTTACTTAAATTTAAATAAATTATATAAATTAATATATTCTATAATATAAAAACTAATAGTTCTTTTCCTAAAGTATTTAAATAGTATAATTTTATAACTAAAATAACTAATTGATATATTTACTTTATATATTATACTATGCTTCTTACATTTATAATAAAAACATTTATTAAACATGTTAATAATCTTTTTTCTATTTTAAAAAATTCCATATTTTGTAAAACACTCTTTAAATTTTTATTTAATGTAAATATTAAACTATTTATTTCAGTTTTAGTTAATTTTAAATCTATAAATAAAACAATTAAATCAAATATTAAATTTACAAATTCTTCTTTTAATCTTGTAAATAAAGAACTAATTAATTTTAGTAAATAATTTTTATTATAATTTAAAAAATCTTTATTTAAATTATAATTATCATTATTATTAAAATTATTGTTATTATTTAAATTAAAATTATCATTATCTTATAAATCATCTTATAAATTATCATTAAAATTAAAATTATTATTATTATCTTGTAAATTAATTAAAATCATTATTATTATCATTTTCTAAATTATTATCTTATAAATTGTTACTACTATTATTTAAATTATTATCATCTTGTAAATTATTATTATTAGTAACTACTATCTTTTTATTAAATGTATATATAAACTTTTTTCTTTTTAATTTATCTTTATGTAATAAAATTTTTTAGACATTGTTGTTGTATTATTTTATATTGTAAAAAATTTAAGTGTAAAAATAATTATTAATAAACTACTTACTTAAAGTTCACAATCTTTACAAAAAAACTACAAAAATACAAATCTATAAATTCATAACAATACATAACAATACACGAATACAATTAATAAACAATTATAAAATGTTAAGTAACTATCTTAGTAATATTGAAACTATTTATAATTTAATTGAAAGAAATAAAATATTAAAAATTATAAATTTAGATGAAGTATTTATTAAGAAAATTAAAATAACTAATAGTGCATATAAATTTATCAAACTTAAGCCTTTATATACATTAATAACTCAATTAAATATTTTTAATTCAGTTAAAATATAATTTTATTGAATTAGTAAACTAAAAGTATTAATTTATTAAATATTTCTTCACAATCTAACATCTATTAATTTAATACCAAATGTTATTAAAGAAATTAAATTTAATACTTACATAAAAACTAATGTTATCCCCAAATTTAATTATTTTATATCACTTCCTCTATTAAATACAACAACTACATTTAGTAAATAGAAATTAGAAACAAAAAAATCTACTTTGAAGATTATAATATTTATTTTAATAACAACTTATAACTAGCTTAAATTTTTTTAATATATTATTTTTTCTTTTTTAAAAACAACAAAAATACTATAAACATAAATAAACAAGCAATATCTTAAAATTTAGTAGTACTTAAAAATTTAGAAATACTAAATATAATTGTTATCGAAGAAAGGGATAGTAATTGTTTATTAAATGGTTTATAAAATTAAAAAAAATAGTAATACTAACAAATAAAAAAAGAAAAAGATTAAAGTAATTAAAAAAGGTATAAAAAGAAAAATAGATAAAACTTGGTTGAGAAAATAATAATAATTATTAGTTTAATGATAATAATTAAATATATTTTCATTTTTAACTACAATAAACTTAAACTGTTCCCTCTTTTTGTTCTATTATTAAATTATTAATCTTTAAATAATAATTCTCCCAAAATAGTTTACCGTAAAATGACTTTTTTTTATTTTTTTTAATTTTTTTTTATAAATAATATAACATATTAAAATTTGAACTAAAATAATATTTTTTTTATTTAAAATATCATTAATATCATTTTTTTTATTTATATTATTAACTATATTATTTTTAATATTAAAACATTGTTATCAATTTTAATATTATTAATATATTCTTTATATTTGTTAATATTTATATTATTTATATCAATATTATTTAATATAATTTAATCATTATTTTCAATTTTTTTATTAATATTAATTTTTTTATCATAAATAATAATATTATTATTATTTATAACTTTATTTTTTTAATTCCATTATTTTTATTATTATTTTATACAAAACATTTTCAATAAAATTTGAATTTAAATTATTTATAAAATAATTCATAATACAAGGCTTCTTTAAAATAATATTTATTTTTTTCTTTTTAAATTAAATAAAATCATTAAAGAGACAATAAAAGAATTTAAATTAATTTTTTTTTATTAAATTATATTGTATTTTGTTTAATAATTTTTTTTTAAAAAAATAATAAAAATTATAATTAAATAGTATTAATATTATATATTAAAAATAAATTATAACAAATTTATAAAGAATTAAAAGAAAATAATTTTTAAAAGTTATCTTATTTTAAAAAGTTTTCTTAGTTTATTATGAATAATAATAAAGTAAAAAAGTAAAAATAGTTAAAAAAATATTTTTGGGCTTAAATAAATTAATTAATAAATAGATAAACGATAATTTTATTTATTTTAATAACAAAGATAAACAATAAAAGATTAAAAGAATATTAAAGATTTTTTATTTGAATAAAAAAAATTAAAATAAAAATAAAAAAATTGTATAAATTTATATTTTTTTTAAAACCATGTTTTAAATTTAATTAGTTTTTTAACTAATTATATAATTTATATAATTAATAGTATAAATTAATAGATTTTATAAAATTTTATAAAATTAATTTTTAATATTATTTTTAAAAAACAATAAAACTGTTAAGAATAGTTTATTATATTTAAAAGATAAATTTGAAAAAATTATTAATTTAAAAAAGATTGCTAAGAATATGTTAAATATTAGTTCAAATTTAAATAATATTTATTTATAATATAAGGAATTATTGTATAAATTATGAATAAATTAAAACATTAATATTATTAACTAAAAAAGTATAAATTTATACAGTTTTTGAGATTATTAGATTAAATATTTTAAAAAAAAAAGTAAAGTCTATTTTTATATTTAATAAATTAAATACATACACATTAAAAATTTAGTCTGTACAAAAAAGTAAATTTATATATTTTTTATCAAAAACTATATAAATTTATATAGTTTTTTAAATTTTTAATAAAATTAATTCAAATAAAATAATTTTTAATTTATATAAATTTATATAGTTTATTATTTTTAAATTAATTTACTTTTTACAAAAATCTCTAATTTAAAAACTAAATTAAAAATATTATTTATTTAAATTCATTCTTTAACATATTAAAAAAAACTCAAAAAAAGTTCTTTTAAAGTTTTTTTAAATAACTAAGATTTTAAAAAAAAATTATTTTTACATAAATTTTAAGCTAATTTATATATAATTTTATATAAAGAACAATAAATAAAGAACAATGAGTAAATATATATTTTTTTGTAATGATATAATAATTTATTTATATTATATTATTATTATGATAATTATAATATTTATTAATTAAATTTTAATATATTGAAATTATCTTTTATATTTTTATAATTAAATATTATTATCAAATTATATACTTCAAACAATTTAAAAAATACAATATTATATTTTTTTATAAAATATTAAACAATTTTTCTTTTATTTTAACATCTTTAACAAAATATATTTTTGATTTTATAATAATTTTAATTATCAAACCAAATTAATATTTATCTATTAAAGTATTATTTTTTTATAATAAAATTTTTTGATCATAAAATAATAATTACTTTTACACTAATATAAATATAAAAACTTTTTTGTTTTTATATTGTAAAAAAGTTAAATTATTGTAAATTTTAAAAGAAAAATAATATTTTAATAATTAAAAAACATTTAAAACCTATAATAACAATAAAATCTTTTAAATAATTTCTAAAATTAAATTGTTTCCATGTAAAAATTGTTTGAAGTTGTTATTTATTTTAGCAAAATTAATTAATGATTTTATCATATCCATTTAAAGTAAAAACATTTTTACGAGTTTATGTAGATAAAATTGTATTCATTAATATAAATCCAAATATAGTTTCTCCATTTATACGTCCATCCTAAAAAGCTTTTAAAATTAATTTATTTGTTATTGTTTTATTTATATTATATAATAATTGACAAATATATTGTAAAGTTTTTTGTAATGAAATATAAATTATATTTTTAGTTTTTACTATAGAAAATTCTTTATCTAATTCTTTATTTATTGTTCCTCTGTAAATTTGTAAATTTGTTTTTGTTGGAAATAAATAATTTAATTTAAAATAATTATAAAAATTAAAATATAAATAATCTGACACTAAATTAATATCTGTAAAATATAAACAATTTGTATTACTAAAAATAAAATTATTAATATTATCAATTACATTATTTCCTTTTAAAGATAATTCGACTAATTGTTTATTTTGTAAATTAATATTTATAAAATTATTTAAATTTTCAATAAATTTAGTTAGATTAATTTTATAATAAAAATTTAAAAAATCTAAAAAACTATTATTTGTACTATTTAAAATTAATTCAAATCCTTCAAATATTTTATTTATATTTTTATTTAAAGTCACAGTTGTTTCAATATTATTAAAATTATTACAAAATCTTCTTCTTTCTGCCTTTTTTAAAATTCCATTTTTACAATTATTACAAATTAATCCAAATTTGTCATTTACATCTATTGTAAATGTATTTGAATTATTTTTATTTAAATTTGTTACAATTAAATTTGAATTAGAATTGTTTGAATTAGAATTTGAATTATTTAAATTTAAATTATTTAAATTTGAACTAGAATTATTTAAATTAGTATTTAGATTATTATTTGAATTGGAATTGTAATTTAAATTATTTGAATTAGAATTTAAATTATTATTTGAATTGGAATTTAAATTATTATTTGAATTATTAAAGTTTATTAAATTTAATAAATTATTACAAATATAATCATCTAATTCTTTTTTATATTTAAATTGTTCACTTAAAATAAAATTTATTATCCACTTTCCATCCACATAACTTTCTCCTTTAAATTTTACACATTCTGTTTTATAATTTAATATATTTGGGGTATATAGGTATATTTTTGTTGTAGATCCAGCAATAACAATATAAGTCAAACAATAAATGTATATAATGTACCAAAAGAATTGGGTATTGCAGCAGGAGGTAAAATTAAACAACAAATTGTTGAAAATTTATATGGTCCTAAATTTTAGGATTTAAATTCCAAATCAAGAGTTTTTGTTCATATTGTAAATAGTGAAATGTATAGATTAATTACAGGTGAAAATCCACTTGAAACTCCATTGAATATAATTATTTAATAAAAAACTAATATTATATAATTTCTTTTGTTCATGTTCGATAATAGGAATTTCTGACAATACTTGTGTGAAGTCTATATAATTTATTTTTAGTATCATTTTTTGGTGCCAAAAAGGGTTATTGAATTATTTAGTGTTTAGGATAGTATAATATTTAACATATTAAAAAAACTATAAACACACACCACAACGATATTATGCAAATATACTGGCAAAAGATTAGAAAAATTATATTTTAGAATTATATTATTAAGTCTTTTTAAGCTTTTTTTTTAGATCAAAATGTACAAATAACATCTTTTTTACCCTTCAATAATTTTATAAATCATTTTTACTTTTGATCTAGAATTCAAAGAAAAATTAGATATAAAAAAATGATTTTTTTGATCACTAAAAAAATTCACACAGAAAATGCTTTAACTAAAAAAATGAAGAAAAACCTTTTTTTTAATATTGCCCTTGTTTTTATTGTACTTTTTGTTGTATCTTATTTATTAGTAAAACTATTTTTTAACAAATAAAGAAAGAATAAACTTGAAAAATTGTATAGCGATTTTAAATGTAATAGATATAAAACTGGACTTACTTATTTTGGAATTTGTGAGTTTCAAAGTGTTTGTATATGCTAGGTCAGTTTGTTTTATTTGTTAATAAAATGACTTAAATGCTAACATCTTGGGAAAAAGAGTTAAAAGAAAAGAAATAGATTTTCATCATAGATAGCAAAAAAGCCTGTAAAGCTTTTTATTCAGTGAAATTAGACTAAGAAAAATAATTAAAAATAGTTCAATACATTTATTAAACAGTGAATATTATTTGGTGCTAAATTTTGAGTATTTTAAAGATTTATTATTTATTCTACTAAGGTTAACCACTAAAAATGTAAGTCACATAATTTATGAATTAATAAATATAATTGTACATTTTATGATAGCTTTTAAACATGTAAGCTTAAATAATAATATTATTTTTTTTAGAAGATATTACCAATAGAAATACTAAGTGTTAATATCAGTCTACCTATGAATATGATATTAATTTATCTAAATACTTAAATACTACTTCTTTTAATTTATTCTTAAATAAAACTCTTCATCAAGTATACAATAACAAAACAGAGTTCTTTATTGCAAAGTATCTTTACCGAAATAAAGTAGTTAGAAACGTCAACTTTAATCAAGAAATAGTGGCTTGTTTTTCTTCACTATACAAAAGACAATTAATTTCCAATTTTATTTATCCAAAGGGAAGAAAAATAATGATTAAAGTAACAAAAATATTAGTTTATCCAAGTTTAGGTATTCCAGAAGTTGAGGATTTGTCTTTAAAAAAGAAAGTAGTTATTGTAATACACAAAAAAATGAATAGAGAAAGATATAAAAGAATAATTCATAATCCAGAGCAAATTTTGAGAACAATAGTTTACAAACTATTTAAACTGTTAAAAAAAATAAAGAAAATACTTAAAGCAACAATTATAGAACTAAATAAGCTACCTTTCAAAGAATAAATTAAACTCTTTTTAGAAATCGATATATTCATTATTAATCAAAGTTCAACTGTATTTTATATCATTTTTATCAGATTTACTTTAGTTATAATAAATGTTTCTAGATGTTGGAAAGTTATAGATGAAAATAAAAAGATGTGTAAAAGTGGTGATTACTAAAGTATTAATTATATACTTACTACAGTAATTGACTATATCATTCTTATAAACTACATTTTTAATTGTACTCCAAAAGCGATGCATGGTAAAGTAAATAAGATTAATTGTGACACAATCTTAGATAGAAATATAGTAGTTAATATTGTAGAAAAATTAATTATAAAGAAATATTCAGAACTTTTTTTTTAATAAACTAAAACTTAAACGTGGGTTCTTTATAAATGGTAGTAATTTTTAAGATAAATAAGTATAATAATGAAGTTTTAAAGTTTTAAAGTTTTAAAGTTTTAAAGTTTTAAAGTTTTAAAGTTTTAAAATTTATTTAATTCAGACTATTTTCATAAATCACACTTAAAAATCATGTTTATATTTCCCCTCATACAGAGTATTGAAGATAAATAAAAGATTGTATAACAATTTTTTATCAAATCTTGAATCTACTTAAGTCTTTCCTTTATTTTAAAGTACCAAAAACGAAAAGTTTTAAAAATTTCATTAATTATTTCTAAATATAGATGGAAAATAATTTCTTAATTATTTGCCAATTTCTTTTTGATTTTGATTTCATAATTAGTTTTTTTAAATTTTTTTAATATCATTTCTTTATCCCCTATATATTCCTGATTTTTAGCTTTGAGTTCTTTAAGAAATTTTTTAAATCTAATATTTTCTTTTACTTTTAATTTCCTTTCTATTTCTTTTTTCCCTATAAATCTTAAATTATTAGATGCCATATTTAAAGTATAATTTAAGTCTCTTCTATTGTTTATAATGTTTCTATTATTTGTTATTGTTTTGTTCTATTGAATGCTTTGTAATAGAGTATTTTTCCAATATGTATTTTACCTCTTTTTCCTTTTTACAAAGCCAACAATTAATAGATTTTTGGCTATATTTATATTTTATTAGACCATTGTTCTTATATTCAATAAATTTGTATTTATAAATTGAGCTGTTAATATTACTTTTTATCTATAATCCATTAATATTCATAAAATCTTGTTTAACAAATTACTTGTTCCACATATATAAATTATAAATCGATTTTGATACATAATTTTTCTCATTTGTACTTCTCTTGTTTTTAATTAAAAAACTATATGTTTTAAAAATATATTTCTTAATTCCTTTATACTCTATTGAGAGAATATCTTTTTTAGCTAGTTTATTTGTTATTTCATTACTATTAACTTCACAATACAATTCTACCTTAACAAATATTACTTTAATATTTTTATGCTTCACTATTTTCTAGAATGTTCTTATAATCATTTCAAATTTACCTTTCTATTTTCTATTTGTAAATACACTTAAAACAATATTCGAATTTACATATATATTAACTGTAGAATTTTTTAGAAGCTTCTTAATAGTTTGTATTATTGAAAGTACTTTTACTTTATTATTTATGTCTTTTCCAAAATTAATTCTTCGATTGAACTTTTTTATTTTTCCATTTTTATGTCCTCTTATGTGAATATTCCCACTTGTCCATCTCTTTTTATAACTTTCATCTGTATACACATTAAATTTTTCAAATTTACCTATTTTAGAATAAATTTTTCTTGAATTACATTTTCCTTGTTTAATACAGTATAGTTTAGTAATATTATATATTTTAGTAAAGAAATTTTTTTCTTTAGTTTTCCTAAAGTTAAAGTAAGCGTTTTTAAAGCATTTCCTGATTAATTTTGATTTATGATTCAAATAATGTAAAAAAGAACTAATGTAATAGTTATTAACTATTTTTGTTATTGTTTTTAAACCAAAGCCATTATCATTTAAATCTTTATAAAAAGAAAATGAAAAAAATTTTTTATTTAATCATACTTTAGATTTAATTATATTCCTAATAATAGTATCAATTTTAGTCAATATATTAGATTTAAATCTTTCTCTTTTGCAGAGGTATGTAATTTTAAATAGTAATTTACTGTTAACAACTAAGTTAAGTTTATATGGTTGTATATATTTTAATAAAAAGAAAGAAACAATTAATTTGATTTTATTAACTATTTTTTGTTGCTTTTCCTTTTTAAGTTTACTTTCAAAAATGTAATATCCTAATATTTCAATATTATTATATTTTTTAATAATCCAGTTATTATCTATTTCTATTGTCTTTTTTTGTAAGTACAAGTTTGTTATAAAATCACTTTTGTTGAGGTCCAATTTTAATCTAAAATTATTAAATATTATTTTAATTGTATTAAAATAATTTTTGAGCTTTTTATAATTGTTAGCAATTAATATGAAATCATCTACATAGTTGACAACAGCTATATCATTGGTTATATTACAGTATTTATCTTTAATATTATTTGAATTGATGAAACGTTTAATAATTGCTTATGCAATAAGATTAAAAATAATTAAGGTTATAATGTTGTCTTAGAGAAGACTAATTGTTTGTCTAATACATTTAGTAAGTTCACATTATATTTTTACATAAAATTGATGGTTTTTTAATAAGTTAACTATTGCTTTGCCTTAATCTTTATTAAAACTGAATTCCTTTAACATTAATACTACTATTGAATAAGATATATTGTTATATATACTTTTAATGTTTAAAAATCCAATATAAGTTTTCTTGTTACTTTTGTTATTATTAATTATAAGACTTTTTAATAATATTAAAATGTCTGTAGTATATTTTCTATTTAAAAAACCACATACTCTCCAATTCATATTTTTACAAATTGCCTTATAAATCTTATTTGTTGCTTTTATTATAATTCTATAAAGGACTAGTAAAATATTTATTAATCTAAAGTCATTTGGACTTTTAGGTATGTTCTTTTTAAAAATTAATTTAATTCATGACTTTTTCTAAGCTTCTAGCATTTCATATTTGTTATTCATAATGTCAATAGCTACACTTGCTAGTTTATTATAAAAATTGTTACTTCTATTTTTATAAAATTTAAAAGTAGCTCTATAATAATCAAAGTTTTTACTTTTAGCTTTAGAAATTATTTTTTTAATTTCTTCTTCTTTAATAGAGTCCAATTAAAATTCTTCTTTAATAAATTTCCTTTCAATTACAACATTCACATTGACTTCTTTTTGAAATTTCACTTTAAAATGGTTCAAAACTTCTTTTTTAATTGAATTATTCCTATTGAAATTAATATTATTTCAATTTATATTTTTCTTCTCTAGAACTTTGTTAAATTGAAAAATTTTAAAATTATCTATTCTGTTAAGTAAATTAATTCTTTTCAGTTTAGCTTTTTTGAATTTTTCTTTAGTTATTTCCTTAATTTTTCTTTTCAATCTAACTCTTTCAGTTACCAATTAATCAAAATTATTTCTGTTATAAAAGTATTTAATTTGATAAAAATTTTCCAAAGTTTTCTTTTTAAGAATTTTTCTTCATTAGAGATTCTATCTAAGATATTTTTTCAAACACTAGTTCTGTTTTTTTAAGTTTTTTTAATTCTTCTGTTAATCTTTCCTTAAATTCTTCTTCTTCTAATAGAACCTCTATAGTATTTATAATTTTCTAGACTTTTTTATTGTTTGTTCTTCTTATAATGTGTTTGAATTCAAGACTATTAAAATTTACCTTAAAACAAATAAAATTGTGATCAGAAAAGGGTGCATCTTCAATAATAATTTTATGTATATTATAATTGGTTAACACATTATTAAGATATGACTTTTTGCTTTTTCTATTAAACATGGGTGTATTATTATTATAAAAACTTCTATTCAATCCTATTTCTTCTATAAAACTGATCCACACCAAATCCTTCTAAATCATTTGTTTTTTAATTTTTTTATCTAAAGTAACATTAAAGTCACTTATTATCATTATATTATAATCTATATATTTATAATAATAATCTTTAATAATTTTCATAAGCTCATTATTTTTTCTTGTAAATAAGCTTTCAACATTATTGTAAACATTTAAAATTAGAATTTTGTTGTAAGAATTGGTTAAAAAATTCCACAGATTCTATTACGAATGATATTGATAAAAGAAATATTAAGATTTCTTTTTAGTTTTTTTGAAATAATAAAGTATTAACCATGTTTATTATTGTGTGCATTTAAAGAAAAGAAGATACTTTTAGAAGAATGTTTTATTAAAAAAACTTGAAGTTTAATCTTGTTTGTGATGGCAGATTCTTGTAAGTAACAAATATTAGTATTATTTTTAATCATAAAGTTTATTGTAAACTCTATTTTGTGTAGTTAAAAACTATTAATGTTTAAACTAATTACGTTCATTAAATTAAAGAATGATTTTGGTGATATAAATTATTTTTAAGTATTTTCATTGAGTAATCTTTTGAAATAATATCTTTAGTTCTTTTTCTTTCACATTCAAAAAAATCTACTCTATTAACAATTAATCTAATTTTTTTTTGTAATATATCTATATTTGTTGCTAAATTATTTACTGTGCTGCAAAGTTGAGTGTTAGATTCAATGAGCTTACTGAGGATGATGTTAATATTTAATTTTGGTGATAAGATATTGGAATTATTTGGTTGATAATTAGAGTTTAAGTTAAAATTGTCACTATTATTATTTTATGTTGTAATTGAGTTATTATTTACTTTTTGTTCATCTACTATCTGATTAACTATGTTATCATTTGTCTTATTATTATTTATATTATCATTGTTCTGTTTGGTAAAAGTTCTATTTATTAGATTTTCAATTTTAAAACTATTTCCTTCTACTACAATGAATTGGCTGTATAAAACATTAGCAATGTTAAAGTTTTGAATATTGACTATATAGTTATATTTAATCTCTTTTTTAACTTTAGTGGTTATAGTTTTCATAATAATATTTTTCATCAATTTCAAGAAAATTTCCTTCTTCTACAATTCTATCCCAAGCATTATAAATTCTTTGAATGATTGCTTTGGGATTAAGTATATTTTTGTTATAAATCTTAATAAGTGATTTCTATTTACTAAGATTATTAACTTTTAATCATTTAATCTTTAGAAGATTGTCTTTAATATCATTATTTGAAGCTGTTAGTTTTATAACTATTTTATTATTATTGCTTTCTCTATTAAATAATCTTTGAGTAAAATACATAATACTATCTTTAAACTTATTTTGCTCAATTAATAATAGGATTTCACTTATTCTGTCTCTTTCCACAACAATTTCTAAGTTACATAAATTCATTAAGTAAAAACATTTATCTATAAAATAACTTTTGTCAAAAACCTTGTTTTCAATCACTTTATCTCTATCCTTTTTGAAATAGAAGATAATAACACAACAATTATCCCTACTTATAATACTAACCACCTTTCTGTTATCTAGTTTTTCCAATATTTTATTTACTAATCTTTCATCTACCTTTTTATCAAAATAAAGATGAATTTTGTTAGCATTTGAATACTTAAGAGTTTTGAAACTCTTTTTATTCATCTTATTTAAAGTAATCCTTTTTATCCATTCCTCTCTCCTTCTAAGTTCTTCAATAATTTTACTTAAGACCATAAAATTCCAAATATTTATTTTTTTTTCATCTTAACATAACAATGAAAAAATTTACTTCAAAGCTTTTAGTACTTGATTTTTTTCTACTTTTTACTTTTTTACATACTTATATACCATTACACTATCTTCACCAAAAACAGAATTAAAGCTAATATATCTATTGAAACAAAAAATTTAAAGAAAACATATACTCCTTTATTGGGTGATTTTATATGTAATAGAATCATAGATTTTAAAGCTGTTAATAAAGTTTTTTTTTGGTAACTGTGAGTTTCGGAATATTTGTTTGAATGAGAAAGGAGAATGGATTTTTTTTATATAAATATTTGATTTTTGGGTTTCATAGTTACATATAGTACTATGGATTTTCGCAAAAGGGAGAGATTATATTTGTGGAAAATTAGTAAAGGTAAGACATAAAAAAAGGATTAATTAAGAAACAAAAAGAAGATTATATTTTATTTACAGAGGACGATTTTGAATTTTCTCTTTAATTCATATGGTTTAATAAATCTACTTACATGGTTTATCGTTTTGGTGTAGGATTTTTAAAGTACAGTATTTAATATGCTAATTCATTTAATGTTTGTTTGTAATAATCTTACATTGAATAATCATGTACTGTTTTTGAATGATATTTATAATAAATCTATTCAATACTTAGATAATACATTAACAAATTACTCTTTAGAAGTATCTAAAAAGAGAAATACAGAACTATTTTTATTAATTTCAAATAACCCACTTCGTCAAGTTTGTAAAAATAAAAACAGTCATTTTATAGCTTCTACACCTTATAGAAATATAAAGTTGGAAACATAACAAAACGAAAAGAAAATTGTAGCTTGTTTTTTAAGTTTGTTTGGTGGATTTTCTATGAATGATTATTGTGTGAATAGAGGAAAAGAGATTATTTCGGTAATATTAAAGAATTTAATATATAAAAAGCTTAATATTTCACCTCATGAAAATTATAAAGATAAGAAATATATGTTAGTTGTTATTCTTAAATCAGAGTACATTGAAAATGTTGATTTAATAATAAAAGATTTAAGGCATTTAGTAAAATTAATTCTGCTCTAACAAAGAAAATAAAGGTTAAAACAGTGGATTTGAAAACTATGAAATTAAGTAAGAAGATTAAACTATTTCCTAAGGTAAATATAACAATTTTAAATGAAGAAACTATTTATTTATCAATATTCATGAGACAAAATTCATTTTCAATCCTAATTCCTAGTTGTCACATTGAAGAGTTAAAAAAAAAGAGTTATCAAAATGATGAGTTTTTCTTGTTTAGTTATTTAACTATAATTGTAATTGATTATTTGAACTTAATTGACAGAACAAAAGAAATTGATTATGCCTCTAAAAACCTAAACCAAACCTAAATGCAGAGTATTTTAAGAGCTTTCAATAAAATCGCTTAGTTATATTACTTATAAACTATTATGTCTCAATAGAAAATTGTTTTAATTAATTATCATTAACTAGCCTGTTTGATGAATGAAAAATGTAATAAATATTATAAAGGTTTAGATAACATTATGTTAAAACATTTTTCGCAATGTGTAGATTTAAAAATATTTGTCTTAATAAAAAGGATCAATTTCTATTAATAAAAGAGAGAGATTTCTTCTTTAATGACTAATAGTTTGATAATTTTAACAGTAAAGTTTGGCTTTATGCATAAGGTAACATTAAAAAAACGTTTTTATTCGCCTTAACAATAGTATTTTAAAATATACAATTATTTTACAAATAATTTGTACCTTAATAAAAAAAATGGTAAAACTCAAGTTATTATTTTTAATAATTTTAAATACGTTCAAGGTTTATATCTCATTTTGTATAGATACGCTGTTGGAAATGCAGGGCATATTTTGAGTGAGAATATGTCTATGATAAATATTAGACTTTGATGATGTAATATTAAATAATAATATTATTTTCTTAAAAGATACTCCAAATTCCTAGTAGTAGAAAGATACTTCTGATTTTTTAAATCTAGAGGCCTTCATTTTTAAGTTTTTACTTAAGATTCCAATTATGTCGAATTTCGTTATATAATGAAATAGCCTTTATAGATTTCGGTATAATGATTTATATAGAATCAAGATTTTTGGTAGGGCATTTAATATGAATATGAAAATAAATGTAATTATTAATATTAATTGGAAAATAAACAAGTTTATTAAATTACAATAATTTTATCTTTTTGTTTTCTTGGATTTGTTGTTTTTATTAGTTGGTGCATTCTTATTTTTGTTACTTTTAGTCTTTTTACTGGTTATGGTAACACTTTCTTCACTATCATCTTCATCTGTTATTTCATTAGCAGATTATTTGGACTGTTTCTTTGTATACTTCTTTCTTTTAGTCTTTTCCTTTTGAGCTTCTTCATCAGTAATACAATGCATGTTGTACGGTTATAGATAAAGATATTTTACCTGTAAATCCTTGGATGTAACAGTTTTTACAATACTTTCCATATGTTCACATGAATACAAATATTGTTCAGGATCTGTCTCAAAACTTACATATGTTCTGTCAGTTAATAAAGCTATAGCTGCAGTTATACCTATACCTGAACATAAATCAATAATGAGACCTTAAATGGTGGTGAAATTGTAAATTAAATACACAATTAAATCCATTGGCTTCTGAAATTCATTTACTTCTAATTCTGTACCATGCTTTATGATGAACTTGGATTTAAAAAAAAAAGATAAATGTTTGAGGTCTAAGCTTATAGAATGGAGGTTATTCTCTTTTTTTACCTCTAAGACCAGGATGAGCAATAATCATACATTTAGTTTTGTAGTGTATACTCTAATAAAAGTTTTTTTCATAGGCTTTTACTCATGTATAGAGAAAAGCTAGTATTTTTTTAGAATTGAACCACTTTTAATATTAATATTAAAAGAAAGTTTAATATTAATATCAGTTAAAAAAAAATTAATATTAATATTAAACTTACCTATAAAATAAAAGAGATATCTTTATCACAACAAAAGAAGACCATTATTGAACTAAGGGAAAAATCAAAATTAATATTGATATTATTCAACAGTTGTTCTAACTTATTGTTGCTGATCTTCTTATTATAATTGTATTGTGAAATACCATAAGGTAAATCACAAATAATCAAATTAGACTTTTGTTTGCTTTCTGTTTTAGCTACAAAATACTTTAAAAACAAAGAATTAGAACAATTCAATATCGCAACAAAATTATCTGCGTTAAGCAAAGAATAAAATTTAACCTTTTCACTAGGTTCTCCAATAAGAGTAGCAAATTGATTGATTGGAATCTCTGTATCCATAGTAACTTCTTGTTTTGCTTTTAGCTGTACTCTTTTAATTAATTCAGTAAAATCTAGAGCTTTCTTTTTACCAGTAGTCTTTCTAGCATTCTTAATAGTAATATCGAAGAAACCAGAGAATAACTTACCATAAAAAACAAGAGCCTTTTCTAAAAGAGTGTTATAGTCTTTAATGGAATAATTCTTATCAATATCAGACTCATACAAAGTCTTTAAGACATCATATAAATTTAAAGCTTTTTGAAGAAAGCTTTTAAATGCTTTTTCACTATTAGTTGAGTACTGTAACAAAGCGTAATAAACATCTTCTTTAATATGTTTGGTTGTAATGCCGCTAACCACAAAAAAGTTGATACTATTAACAACTTTTCTATTCATTCCTTGTTCAAGATAAGCTGGATTTGATAACTTCAACATTAAATTAAAACATCTTATTGAAGTCTGCAATGTTGTAGCAAAAAAGCCTGCTGTATTAATGTTAATGTTAATAAGCTTAATTAGCTCATTCTTCAATTCTGATCCTTGGCTATATGATATCTTAATAATTTTCTTCTC
>CADWAF010002289.1:0-17326 GCA_902984215.1 Willaertia magna | reverse complement strand
GAAATAATTAGGTAAAGAATAAAAAATTTAATTATAAAGTTAAAGCCTGAGCTGGACCTACCTTCTGAGTGCCCTGAACACTCACATAATAATAACCTGAGTTATATAAGGCCAGGGGCCTTAGGATGGCTCCATTATCTGGAGAAAAACCTCAAGTAGTAAAAAACTAATTATCAGGGTGTGGAGGGTGGGAAACCATTGTAATTATTGTAGAACTACCAGAGTAATTAAACTATCAATAAACGTAATTTTTTAGAAAAGCTATTAGTAATTAATGTTACTGTAGAGTAACAATTAATACTAGCTTTTCCCGCCAACTTTTATTGTAACAATTAAATATCTTTTCCAAAGAATTTATAATGTTACTTAATAAAAGATTGGCAATAAAACTATTATTAACTATTGGTTATTGTCACAGCGGTGATTAGTTAATATTTTGGTTGAGGTTTTTCTAGCGATGAGCTGAGCTCTTCTTACATATCTATTTTTACAAGCACTATCCCAAGAACCTGCGTAATCAACCATTTCTAAAGACTCTCCGTTCTTAACGAGCTGAGTAACTCCTCCTATTCTTAAAGAGTGGCCTGAAACCTTAGCTGTAGTGTTGTTAATCTGCTTAATAATAAAAGAAATAAAATCTACATCTAAATATACCTTATCATTAATCCTAGAAAAGAAAGAATCCAAAGATAGCTTATGCAGGACCAAGTTTCTGTAATTGCTAATAATACGCACCGGGCAGTAGGGGGATCCTTCAATAGGTTCAATAAGAATGCCTTCACTGTCCTTACCAAATTGATTTGTTTTGTAAAACTGTGATTTAATGATAATGCAACCTTTTTTAGGAGAATCCACAATAACTTGGTTGAATGATATTTTGGCTAGTTCACTAGGTTTGCATAAACAACGTAATCCGATAACCACCACAGTCGCAAAAAGTGAAAAATAATACCAGCTATAGAAATCTCAGTAAACCACAGAGTTCATGTAATCAATCCAATTATGAACAGCTGAAATAGGAAAAGGGTCTCTGGATTGAACCTTTTTATCTAGTCTGCTATATATTTTTTTTGCACCTTTTTTAATACCTTTAATTAAATCGTTCCAAATAAATTTAAAATTGTCCCTTGTAGCAAAGAAAGTGATAGCAGCCTTAAATGCATCTAGAATCCAACTTTTACCTAAGGCAACTACTGTAGATATGAATTTAACAGTAGAAATTTCTTCACCTATTACTAAATCGTTCCAGACACAAAAATTAGAATAAAGCTGATAAACAGAGTAATACTTCTTAAAAGTAGATTCTGCTATTTAATTTTCAAAGCAGAATTCAGCTAAATTATCGTAACTGTCCAAAACTTTATCCCTTCCACCTGTACAGCTACTAATCGCCATTCTATGTTCTTGGATAGCTCGTCGGAAGAAGAGGTTATAACCTCTAACTTTGCTACCATTACATAATTTAATGCAATCTTGCAGAGAACTAGCCACCAAGGAGCTCTTTCCCAGAATGGTACTATTATAACATCCTTTGCTTTGTGTTTTATTATTTGAACTATTGTAGGAACTATTAGACCTAAAGGTGGAACTCAATAGTTCATTTTTGTGTCTCATCTTTCTATAAAAGCGTCCTTTCCATAAGTCCACTAGTTGAACTTTACTAAGTGATGGTGGTTCACGCTTGGAAATCTGTCTACTGTAAAAGGACCAAACTTTTGGTTCAAAAGGTTGAAAAGATTCTTCGATGTTGACCATTCTGATCTTCTGCTTATAAGGTCCAGAATTATGTTTTTCTCCGAAGGAATATAGTTTACCTTTCTTATAGTCCAACCATTTCGGAAACATAAATCCCAGATATTCCTTGCTATTTTTGCTAGAGCTGAGATTCTTCTATATTCTTTCTTTAGGTAATGTAAAGCTACCATGTTGTCTGTTTTTACAAGAAAACTTGAACCAAGGGGATAAA
Organism: Willaertia magna; assembly: GCA_902984215.1. Lineage (NCBI taxonomy): Eukaryota > Heterolobosea > Eutetramitea > Acrasida > Naegleriidae > Willaertia > Willaertia magna. Next base: position 15,360 of record CADWAF010002289.1, on the reverse strand, counting down.
GATTCTCCATTTCTGCTATTTGGAAAATCTCCCAAATAGCACGTAGTTCTTTTTGATTTATGTAGAGGTTTTCTAATTCCAGAGACCATTCCCCAATAAAAGCATGGTCCTTCGTTACATCTCCGAACCCAATAAAGGAAGAATCTGTATTTATTTGAATCAATTCTGTTTCCAGTTCGAAACTGCATCCCACATTCATCTTTACAATCTGCATCAGCTTCTTTAAGTCTTTTGCTGCTGATTTGTTGATAAACATCTAATGGGAATAGTTGTTATTGGAGTAACTGAGGCAATTGATCATGTTTCTTCTTAATCTCCAACTTACTGATCGAATGTAAGGAAACGAAAGAACAAGGAATTCTAGTTTTCCCAACAACGAAGCTATGACTTTTATCTTTATCTTTCTCCTAAAATTGTATTGCTCCAATAAGTGATGTATTGTTTCTATAACGTGTTTTTATTTGTCTGCTGGAATGAATATTCTTCCTTTTATGAAATCTAATTCCAGTCCCAAAAACTGGATAACTTGTGTTGGAATGAGGATTGATTTCTCTAATTGAACAATCCAATCTAGTTTCTCTAACGTTTCTAACAGGATTTTTGTGTGTAAAGCACAAATTTCCTCTGTTTCTCCTAGAACTATAATATTGTCTATGTAGGAGAAGATTATAATTTTTCTTCTCTTAAGAAACCTTATTACTTCTTTCATAATTCTTAAGAAAATGAATGGTGCTTGGTTCAAACCAAAAGGAAGAACGTTGAACTAGTAATTTTCTTCTTTCCACTTGAATCCTAAAAGGTGTCTTGAATCTGGGTGAATAGAAACATAGAAGTAACCCTTCTTTAGATCCATCTTTATAGCAAACAAACCTTTCCTTAGAAACTTTGAAAGTAATACCAGACTATCTAACTTGAAATTCGTAGTTATTAATCCTCTGTTCACCTTCTTTAGGTCCAAAATAAGCCTGAACGTATCCTGTCCCTTTTTTTGAAACTAGATGCAAAGGATTTACAACTGTTTTTGTGGACCCTGGAGAGACTGTACCTTCTTGGATCATACATTCTAATTCCTCCTCGAACCAAGATACTTCTGTTGAAGATTTTATCGTGTTCGTTCCAAAATTTAACCACTTTCTTTTGTCTGAGTCTAAACGAACTCCATTTCTTATCTAACTTATAATAAAATCTGAGGAATTCAATTTTTCCCAGTTTCTCTAAAAACTGGATATTCTCCCTGCTATAATCACCTGAGAGTCATTGTTCCTCATTATTGTTGTTGTTGGATTTGTTGGTTTGAGGTTTTCTTTATTTGTAACCACCCTTAGATCCTTTGTTATTACTCCCTTGTTTTTGTTTCTGAAATTTGTTGTTGTTTTTACTAACTCCTTTATTCTATTGATTCTTGTTATTGTAACTTATATTTGCTGCTTTGTTTTTACCAATGTTAGAAATCGTTTCTAACATTTTTCCTTCTTTGTGCTTCTTGAATAGTTTAGAAAGCTTTTTACTAAAGGTGCTTTCTAAAGTATCACTTTTAAGGTAAGAAACGATAAGTTTAGAACTTATATTTATATTATTATTTTCTGCACCAAACTTTAAAGAAAATCTTCTTAACGCAATCAATAATATCATGAGTTCTTATAGTTCTTGTCTTTCAACTAAATCAGATGAGTTGTTAAGATAAACACCTAATCTACTAAGATAATTGTAAATTTGAAAATTAAATTTTATAATGTCAGAAGTGATTTTCTGACAATTATCCATGGTGAACAGAGATAGTTCATCAGGGTTATTCATGTAAGAGTGGTATTTTGTAAGAAGCGATTCAATTCTTTTTTGAAACGCTGCCTCATTATTATAGACAGAATCTAGTTGACTATGCATTTTACCATAATGGAAAAATAGGTCGAATGCATTCATAGATTCTACATCCTCTTTATTGAACCCGTAAGCTACTAGTTCAAAAGCCATGTTCAAGCAGTCCTCTGTTACTACGTTACTAAAGTTAATTTCATCCTTAGTATTATCATTGTTATGAAGAACAGGATTAGTATTTTGACTATTATTGTTACTTCTAAACAAATTGAACAAATTACCAGCGTTATTGCTTTATTGGCCAGCACTGTTTTGGTTGTTAATGGAAAACTGGAACCCAGTATTAGCATTAAGATTATGATTAATACTCAGAGGCCTGTTAATCAACACCTGCTGCATATTACTGTTATCGTTAATATTAATACTAGAGTTAGTTCTTGCAAAAGGATTAGAAGCATTGCCAACTGTAGACGAACCTTGATTATGACCATTGTTGTTGAATACAAAGCCTTGTAGAGTAGAACTGAAACTATTAGAGTTACTAAATTGTAAATAAGCATTGGCTTCTCCTTGAGCTAAAGTAATATCTTGAGCACCACTAGAGCTTACTGTGTTTTGAGTTTGACTAATAGGTTGCTGAACTAAGCTTTGAGTTGATCTATCTAGATTACTAGTTTGAGAGCTATTAAGGCTAGTAAGACTTATGTTATTGTTGCCATTATTCTGAAGGCTAACATGAGCACTATTGCTACCTACATTGTTACTTCTAAGGGTATTTGTACTAGAAACCATTGTAATTATTGTAGAACTACCAGAGTAATTAAACTATCAATAAACGTAATTTTTTAGAAAAGCTATTAGTAATTAATGTTACTGTAGAGTAACAATTAATACTAGCTTTTCCCGCCAACTTTTATTGTAACAATTAAATATCTTTTCCAAAGAATTTATAATGCTGTCGTTTGTTATCAACAGAATAGAATTCTTTTCTAGAGAAACTTTACAATTCACAAATCTAAAAGAAAATTCAACAAAACAATAGAACAAACGAAATGTTTTGGAATGTAGTGACACTTCTATTTAATGAAAAAAAGGAATTAATTCCTTTTGTAAAAACCGGTTGACAACCGAAACTGAATTTACAACAAAATGGTTGAATATAAAAACCGGTTATAATTAATTTTAAAAAGTATACATTTTTTTTAACAAATTAATTTAAATCTTACAAAAATGTTAAATATACATTACTAGAATTTCATTGATTGTAGCAGATTCCAACATTTAAACATTTTCCAAAACAGTCAACCAGATCAGTTTAAAAAAAAATTAATTTACGCACTATTTTTCATTGTAACAAATTGGACAAGTCCTTTTCCAAATTTAAAGATAACTTTTCCTAAAATTGGAAAGTTTCTTTCAATATAAAATTTCACAACAATAATTTTCACAAAAAAACAATTATAACTTTTAAAAAAAGAGAAGAAACAAAAAAATGAAACAAAAACCATTAAAAAACGCTTTTTTAATTGTTATAATTATTGTAACAATTGCATTATTATTAAGCGTTTGGTCAACTAATAGTTATTTCTTTTGTAATGCACAATATTCAACTGAACAACAAACGGCACCACAACCTGCAACGCCAGTTAGTACAACAACACAAACTGGTAATCCAGCAACTGTCACAACCACTTCAGGTGGTACTCCTACTCAAACTGTGACTACAACTACATATGCTCCTTATCCACAACAACCTACTCAACCAGGTCAGCCACAACCACAACCTCAACAACCAACTCAACCACAACCTCAACAGCCATTTCAACCACAACCAGGTCAGCCACAACCAGTAGTACCACAACCAATTCAACAACAAGCCTATTTTCCTTCCACTCCAACTCCTTCATTTCAAATTCCACAACCACAACAACCATACCAACCACAACCACAACAGCCCCAAGTGCCACAAGCTTATTATCCTCAACAGCCACAACAACAACAACAACCACAACAATATTACTATCCTCAACAACAACCAGTTCAAACTCAATATAGTGGTTATCCACAAAGTTATCAAACACAATATTATCCACAACAACAACAACCAATTTATCAACAGCCACAACCAACAACTGGTGGCCAACAATATTATTATCCACAAACTACAAGTCAAGGTCAACAATACTACTATCCACAACAACAACAACAATATTATTATCCACAGCATCAACAACAACAACCAACTTATGGTCAACAATACTATTATCCACAACAGCCACAGGCACAACCACAACAATATACAACTTATCCTTACAGTTATGGTTCAACCACTGCTTATCCACAACAACAAACTTATGGTTATCAACCAAATCCATATACTTATGGTACTTCTTTCCCACAACAATATTCTTATGGTTATCCTTATGGTACTGCTGCCCCTATTGGTACACAACAATATACAACAACTCCAGGTTATCCTTATACAACAACTACATCGCCTTATGGCTATCAATATCCACAAACGGTTGGCCAACAATATCCATATGTAGGCGGTGGTGTTGGTGGATATCCACCAGTTACAACCACAATTCCACAAAGTTATGGATATGCGCCAATTGCGGGACCGTATAGTTATGCACAACCAGTTCCAATAAGAGTTATTTAAAGTTTGTTATTTGTTGGTCAATTTGGTTATTTTTTTAGAATTTCCTTGTTGTAGAGATTTGTGTGTGAAATAAATAGTGTGACTTTTTTGTAAAAAACATTTAACTTTTTATTACTTTACAATAAAATTATTTTGAAAAAAATTTTATAACAGTTTCACAAAAAATTTTCTCACTACATTTATATTTTTGTAAATTTTATAAATTGTATTTTAGACACAACGTTACTTTTAAATGTTCCTTTTGCACATTTTATACTTTTTTATACTAAAGATTACAACAAAAATTGTAAATAGTTACTGAAATAAAATTTTCATAATCTACTTTTAAAAGAAAGATTCCAAAATAATGAAAAGTGATTTTTAGATTCTTATTTTTAATTGTAAAAAATAAATACTTTCACTTTTCTAAAAATGGAAAGTATTACTGGACTTGAAATGACAAATATTTATTTTTGAATAAATATATTTGTTATAATTTACAAAACAAAATTTCTTTTCACTATTTAAACTAAAGTGTTACTATTATTTTCACAATTCAACAAATAATAAAAAAAATAACAACTCAAGTTGACTTACTGAAAAACCATTTAACCGACCAAATAACCGACCATTAACAGATAAGAAACATAAAATGAAACGTGACTTTAAATTAAATACTTTTTTAACGTTTGCAATTTTATTTAGTTTAATTTGTTGTAATTTTATTAACTGTCAATACGGTGGTTATAATTATGGAAATTATGGCGCAAATTACAACAATTACAATCAACAATCAAGTTATTACAATTCCAATATTCACGCTACGAGTTATAATCCATATGGTTCTTTTTATGGTTATAACACAAGTCCAATTTTAAGTGGTTATAACTACGGCTATCCTTACAATAATTATGGATACAATAGTGGATATGGCTATCCATATAACAACGTTGGATATAGTTATGGATATAATTATCCTTATAATGTAGGATATTCTAATGTGTATGGATATAATAATGGATATGGATATAATAGTTATAGACCATATTATGGAAACGTTGGATATGGTTATTTTTAATTGTTCTGAATTTATATATAATTGTTTTACTGTTGTTAATATATTTTAATAATTATTTTAAATTGTAAATAGTTGTGTGTCACTAAAATAAAGAAAATTGTAGTATATTTAATAAAGTTTTTAATTAAACAAACTTTTAATTCTTTAACATTGACTATAGCTATAACACCTCGGACATGTCTTTTAGATATTAATTCTGGATTAAAATTGTTTGGTATTCATTACCTTGTTTAGTAATGAAAAATAAAATTCAAAAACTTCACTGTCGTATCACTACAAACAATCTACACTACCAAGCTATTTATTGACACTATCTCAACAACAGTTCTACACAAAAAACAATTATACTTTTCATCCCGGTCAAAGTCACTTGTAGTAACAATTAAAATTAATTAAAGTAAATAATATTCATTCATTAAATTAAATCATTTAACCAAATCCATCAATTCATTTATTAATCGTATTATTATTCATCAATTTATTCAACAATGAAATTAGAAATGTCAGCAACTACTATTCCATTATGTAATGTTTGTTTGGAAGATGAATGGGAACAACAAAGTATTTGTAAATGTAATGATTGTAACAAACATTTATGTGAATATCATACTGGAATTCACAAGAAAAGACCAGCAACTAAAGATCACACTTTAGAATACACTATTTCTTCTCCTTCTACTTTACAACAACAATGTATTCATCCACTTCATTATTATTGTCAAGAACATAAAGATCAAATTACTGACATTAAATGTCACACTTGTAAAATGTTAATTTGTCCAAAATGTGCCTTTTTAAATCACAAACAACATGATGCAGCCTTACTAAAAGATTGTATTAAAGAAGAAAAAGAAGGTTTAATTAAATTATTAAATGAGGGAAAAGAAAAGATTAATGAAATGACCAATAGAAAGGTCAATGTTGAAAATACTATTGTAAAAATTGAAAATAGAATTGAGTTAATTAAAAATAAAATGAAGAACGAATTTAACGAAGTTTACAATTATTTAAAATTAAAAGAAGAACAATTATTAAAAGAAATTAATAAGTTAACAAAGGAAAAAACTGACATTTTAGAAAATGAAATTAAATTATTAAATGAAAATTTACAAAATTAAATGAATTATGTAAAATTAATGATTTAAATACTTTACACGATATTGACTTGGGAATTAATACATTGAAATTAGAAAATAATAAAGATGTAATGAATAAATTAATTTTACAAAATAAATTATTTAATTTTGATAATTTTAATTTTAAAATTAATACAAATGATACTTTATTGATTGGTGATTTTAATTACAATGTTGTTTATAGGTTTAATAAGGATTTTAAATTAATACAACAATATGAAAATAAAAGTGGTTTTACAACAAAGATTAAAACAACAAATGAAGCCACAAGTATTGGATTTATTGAAGCAACCCAACCCATTTTTGTACACGGATCATCATCTACTGCTGCACTAAATACATCAGTAAATTACCTTTCTGAAAAATTACAAATAGTTTATGACAAGCCAAAATTACAAACCATTAAAAAACCATTAAGAAAAGCTGTAGGAAAAAACAGAAAACCTAAAACAACAAATACTAATCTAGTTACATCTTTAGATAAATTGGAGGCAGAAGTAACTGTAGACATTCCATCTGAAGAAAAGTTTAGTCAATTAGAACAAGAAGCTAAAAAAATAGAACCAGTTCAAGAAGAAAAGAGCAAAATTCTAAAAGGTGGAGTTTCAATGTTTGGAGGATTACCTATGGGTATGGGTGGAAATATGATGGGAGAATTGGCAGCTAAACTTAAAAAGAAGCAATAAATTATGTTGTATTATATTAAGGCCGATTGTAAAAAAATTAATTCTTCGATAAGTTGGCAATTTTTCCAGATCTTTTGACTCCTTACTATTCTTTTGGTCAACTGTACAATTGTATGTAAGCCTCGTAATTTTTGAAAACCTCTCTTTTGAAGAAGCTTATTTTTTGTTAAGAAAGGTTTTACAACAATAAAAAATGTGAGCGTTTTTTAAACCATTTTGTCTGTTTTTAGTAATTTTTTGTAAACTTTTGTAAAATAAACAGTTTTAAAAATCTTAAATTATTTAATTATGTTATCTATCAATTCACAACGCGAAATATTAATTTTATTTTAATATATGATTTTACAATATAACTATAATAGTGAATTCAAAAATTGCCATTCAATAAATAAAAAAAATACAACACAAGATCCATCATTTTCATCCATTATTCCGAATATCCATTTTAATAGTATTAAATTAAAGTGACTACAAATTAAAGAATTAAAATGATTAGCGACATAAATAATAATTTATTATCTAACAAAGATTACACAGAAATAGAAAATGTAGGTCAAGGAAGTTACGGAACAGTTTATAAATGTAAAAATAAAAGAAATAAAGTAGTTGCTGTTAAGATTATTGACGTAAAAGATGTTCAAGATATAAATGAAGGATTTGAAGAGGCTTTTCATTTAAATAGATTAAATCATTCAAATATTGTAAAAGTTTACAAAGCATGTTTATTAAATGGTAACAAATTAGCGATTGAAATGGAATATTTAAATTTTGGAAATTTATTAAATTTAATTAATAACAAAATTTATTTATCAGAAAAATTAATTTACAGAATTTTACAACAGGCAGGTAGTGCTTTACAATATTTAGAAGAACATGAAGTTGTTCATAGAGATTTAAATTTAAAAAATATTGTTGTAAAACATTTAGATTTACAAAAGGAAGAGATTGAAATTGTTTTAATTGATTTTGGATTAATTAAAAACATAAATAGCACTAAAACTAATACATTAGCTGGAACACTTGGATTTTTAGCACCAGAATTATTAAATTTAAATAATGATATTTTATATTCATTTAAATCAGATGTATATGCCTTAGGAGTTATTTTATATAGATTAATGTCTTTAGATTTAGAAAGTGACATTAGTCAATTTTATCGTTTTGAAAAAGAAGATCAAAAAGTAAAAGACGTATTAATTGAAAATATAAAGAAAAATATAAATGTAAAATATTCAGATAAATTAATTAATTTAATTTTAAAAATGTTGGAAAGAGATTTAATAATTAGATATAATGCTGAACAAATTTTAAATGAAATTTTAAATAGTGAAACAAATTTAATTAAAAATCATAATTTACAAAATATTAATGAAGAAAATAAACTTAAAAATATAAAAGAAGATGAATTTAAAATTAAGAATGAAACTAAATTAATTGGATTTTCAAATAAATTTGAATTTGTTGAAAAAATTGATTCTTGTAAAATTAAAGAAATTAAAAAGGGAAGTTTTTTAAATTATTTATTTGGTAGTGGTGTTATTGAACAACAAGTTGAAAAAATTGAAATTTTTAAATGGCCGTATGATATTTTAATTGATAATGATTTAATTTATATTGTTGATACTTTTAATAAAAGAATTTCTTTATTTAATTTAGAAAATAATCAATTTATAAAACAATTTAATTTAAATTTTTTACCTAGTTGTATTAAATTAGATAAAACAAATGATACTTTATTAATTGGTGACAGAGATTACAATATTATTTATAGATTTAATAAAAATTTTAAATTATTACAACAATATGGAAATAATAATGGAAATGAAAGTTTTAATTATTCAGTTACAGGAATAGAAGTAGATGAAAGTAATGGAAATATATTTATTTGTAATCGTAATAATAAAAAAGTACAAATTTTAACAAAAGATTTTAAATTAATTAAAGAATTTACAAATAATTTAATTGGACCATGGGATATTTTATTAAATAATGAAAAGAATGAATTAATTATAAGTGATTGTAATGATCATTGTATTAAAATATTTACAAAAGATGGTCAATTTATTAAATCAATTGGAACTAAAGGAAATAAAAAAAGTGAATTTTATTGTCCAAGTGGATTTATTTATGATATTGTAAATAATCAATATATTATTTGTGATGAATATAATCATAGAATTCAAATATTTAATGAAAACTTTGAATTTATTAAATCTTTTGGAAGTAAAGGAAATGATCAAAATAAATTTAATTATCCAATTAATTTGACCATTAATTACAAAAATGGCCAACTTTTTATTATTGATAAAGATAATAATTGTATTAAAATTTACAAATAAAGAATAAATTTATTTTTTTACAAAAATTGTTATTGAATTGATTTTTTTAGAGACGATTAAATTATACAAATAACTTTACAAAATGATTTTAATTTAAAAATTTGATAACTTTACAAAGTTAATTGACAACTTTATAAAATGAATTAACAACTTGTCAACAAAATTTGAAAATGAAATTATTTTAAAAAATAGTAAAATGAATTTATTACAAAATTAAAATTTAAAGTGATATTCAAAAAATTTAATTTCAAACTTACAAATAACAGCCAACTAATTGTTAAATATGAATAATCTTGAATTAAAAGAAAAAATATACAAATTGTAAAAGATTATCGATTGTATTTCTGTGAATAGAAAGTGTAATATGTATGTTTTGAAGAAGTTTTTATGTTCTTTTTGAATTGTTTTTTAATTTTATTTTTATTATTAAACGACTTTTCAAGTTTAACAATTAAATAAACATTAACATTTTCAGGCCAAAACAATTACTATTCTTCAGTTATAATTCATTTCTGTTAATTCATATAAATAATTCAACAATTGAATAACATGTTATTAGAATCAAGTATAGTTAATTATGAAACTCCAAAAAGTGAAGAAGAACAAGATAAAAAACAATTATTTCTTTCCATTAACAAACAAGATTCTTCATTAAATTTAACAGATAATGAATTTCATGAGAAACAAGTTCAAAAATTAGAAGAACAGCTATCTCCGTCTTCTTCATCATTAAACAATAGTACCACAAGAAGAAGAAGAGGTTCATCTATATTAATATCGCTATCTTCTGCCAATCGCAATAATAACAATAATCAAAGTTTTAAATCTAGCCCTCACAACATTGTAGTGTCATCTAATAATGACAGTTTGAACAACATTAATAATTCGCACTACACTGAGGACTTTAACAAATCTAACAATAGTCCATTTATTGTTAATGAATATCGTAACGATGAAGAAGGCAAGGAAAGAAGAAATAGTTCAGTTTCTTCATTAGATAGTAATAGTATTGTAAATATAGATAAACCTTCATTACATGATGATAAAGAAGAAGAATCTACAATAATTTGTTTTTCTTCAGAATTATTATTGCTTGACAGTTCTTTTCGTTCTGCCTTAGTTGATAGTTCACACTTTAAAAAGAATATTCCAAAACTTGCTTTACCTTTAAACAGTTATAATAATGATCACAATGCATCCTCTTCATCAGTTGTTACTGCATTAAGTGGTGAATCATCTTCTTCAAGAAAATCCTCAAGTAGTAGAAGAAGAAGAGCACTTCAATTAAACAATAAAGATGTTTTAGAAGGGGACAGTAATAACAATAATTGTAACAGAAATAATATGTTTTATTTACCTAATAGAATTACAATGAATAAAAGATTTTATGAAAAGAAATTAATGAGTAGATCATTAGAAGATGTACAAGAATTACCAGAATGGAGAAGATTATTAAGGAAAAGAAATGTTGAAGAAATACAATTTAGAAAAATGGTTATTAGAGAGAAGAAGGTAATGATGTTTTAATTGGTTTTTTGGAAAGAATTAATGGTTTTTTTTTATTCCTTTATTTTTTTTAATTCTTTTTTAATTTTTTATATTAAATTAAATCATCACTGCAATGCGACAGAGTGTGAATAATTAATTAACATTATAAATTATTTATTGATTTTAAATGTACTTGAATGATATTTAATTGTAACAATAATTGATGGGTATCTTTGTTTTAAATGTTTGTATTATTTAATTCTGTTTAAATAAATTTAAATTAAATTAAAATTTAAAATAATTATAATTTCAAAGAGTATTTATTGATTTAAATTATTAATTAATTAAAATTGATGGATGCATTTTGTTTATTTAAATTTTTAAAAATAATTTTAAAAAAAAATAATTCAATTCCGATAGGTCAATAATCATCTTGTTTTTTATTCATCCAATTTTTCATTCTTCTCAAAATCAAAATGATTAATTTTCAACAATAATTAATAACAATAAATATTTTAAACGAATTAAAATGTCAATCATTAACAATTTAATTAAACATTTAATTTAAAATCATAAATAATAATATTTCATAATTCTGAAATTTTACAAAATAACAAAAGTTAAAATAATTTATTATTATCCCTCTTTATTTTTTGTAAATTTTATTTTCGATAAACAACAATCATTAAATCATTTATCATTATCCATAATATGTTTGTAAGAAAAATTCATTTAAAAATCTTGTAATGTATTCTTCTTCTTTTTTTTATATTATAAAACAATTTGTTGGTAATTTTAAATTTTTAAAAATTTATTATAAATCAATAAATAAATGATTATTTTATTTATATAATTTGTACATGTCACAATAATTAATGTATTGTGATATCATTTATTTTTTTTTACAACATTACCAGTTCCAGTAATTTAAAATATCTAATTCAATTTTATCTAAATGTGTAAGAATTTATAATTAAAACTTAATGAAATTTATAAATTCAAAATAATATATTTTAAAGATATTTTTCATATTATAAATTTTACAATAATTTATTATTATTAAGCATTGTTTTTATAATTTTATTTATCAATCATGGAACAGAAGCAAAGGTAATAAATAATACTTTTATTAAAAAAAAAAGAATAGAATTTACAAAAATAATATTACAGTTTACAAACTAATAAAATAAAAAGAAGAGAGATTGTAAAAGAAAGAAAAGAAATGTTAATAAGAAGTCCAAATAATATAAAGAAATGCCACAAATTTAATAAAAATTAACTTTATTAATACTAATTTTTTATTAAATTAAATCATCACTGCAACTCAGACTCAGCAATGTGTCATATTCATTTAAAAGTCTTGTAATATATTCTTGTTCTTTTTATTGTAAACATATTTCTATAATTTTAAATTTTTTAAATTATTAATTACAATAAATCTAATTAGAGTTTACAAGAAAAATATTAATCCCAAAAGAAAAGAAACACCAAACAATATTATTGTTCTTTTAATTTTTATTAAATTTGTGGTATTGTAAATCTTTATCTCTAATTACAGTGCTCTCGGAATTATCATTGAGTAAACTTTATTAGTAATTAATAAAATGATAATGAAGAACTTTTAATAATAATAATCCACTATCATCTAATAAATAATATTTGAAATTGACATTTCATTGTAAATTATTAATGTTTTTTAAATATATACTTTTTATTTTAATTAATATTTTGTAAAGTATAAAACTATTAATTATATAATCATTATATTTTTATACTTTGTTGTAAATAAGGAAGTTTATTTGTATTTTATTGTAAATGTATTATTGTGTAATTATTTATTTTCTGTATTTTAAATAGGTTTTTGTAAAGTTTGTAAAATTTTGTAAACTAGAAAATGACCAGCAAATAACAATTTTCTTACAAGAAAATTATAAAATAAATAAACCTAATAAATTACAAAACTGTGTACATAAATTACTCTGTTTTAAGAACACATTATTGTCAAGAAAATTAAATTTTTAAATTTAAAAAATTAATTCGAAAAACAACAAAAAAAAAATAGCAAAACAACAATCTCCCGTCATCACAATCTCAACAAGTGACAACATAAAAATGATTAGTGATATTAATATTGAATTATTAACAAATGAAGGATATACAGAAATTGAACATATAGGTCAAGGAAGTTACGGAACGGTTTATAAATGTAAAAATAAAAGAAAGAAATTAGTTGCTGTTAAGATTATTGACGTAAAAGATGTTCAAGATATAAATGAAGGATTTGAAGAGGCATTTCATTTAAAAGGATTAAATCATTCAAATATTGTAAAAGTTTACAAAGCATTTTTATTAAATGGCAACAAGTTAGCGATTGAAATGGAATATTTAAATTTTGGAAATTTATTAAATTTAATTAATAACAAAATTTATTTATCAGAAAAATTAATTTACAGAATTTTACAACAAGCAGGTAGTGCTTTACAATATTTAGAAGAACATGAAGTTGTTCATAGAGATTTAAATTTAAAGAATATCGTTGTAAAACATTTAGATTTAAAAAAAGAAGAAATTGACATTGTTTTAATTGACTTTGGATTAATTAAATATATAAATAGTACAAAATCCACTTCTTTAATTGGAACTGAAGGATATTTATCTTTAGAATTATTACAATCAAATAATACTGATCACGTTCTTTATTCATTTAAATCAGATATTTTTGCATTAGGTGTTACCATATATAGATTAATGTCATTTGATTTAATTACAGATATTGGAAGATCATTTTATAGTTTTAATGAACAAACTATTAAAGACTTAATTACTAATAATATTAAAAATAATAAAAATGTTAAATTTGAATTTAAAAGAGAATTTGTTTGATGATGTTCTTCTTCTTCTAGGCTTAAATCCATTTTAATTAACTGCTGGTAAGAGAAAAATAAACGTAAAGCAAGGGAAGGCTTTTATTTTTTTAAAAATATTTGTTATGAAAATCTGTAGATTTCAGACAATTAAAGAAAAAAGCTCAAAAGTTCCTTATTTAAATCGTGGTAGGAATATTATTTATTTGATGTCACAATTATAACTGAAGAATAGTAATTGTTTTGAGGCCTGAAAATGTTAAGGTTTATTTAATTGTTTAACTTGAAAAGTGGTTTTATTATAAAAAAACTAACAATAAAATTAAATTTAAAATCTTTTTTTAATTAAAATTATTTTTAACATTTTTATTAATAAAAATCTAAAGTTTTAATTTATTAATATATTATAATTTTTTATTAAATTATTAATTTAATTTTTAATTATTAATAATATTTTATTTTTAATAATTTTTAAAATTTAATCTAAATTAATAAATTTTATAAAAAAATTTATCAAAAAATTTATTAATAATAACAATTAAATATTAAAAAAATACAAATAAACTTAGGATTCCAATTGGTTCATATAAAAAAAATAATATTAAATCAATAAAATTGTAAAAACGCACATTAAATCGTGCAATAAATTTTTTTTGTAAAGTGTTGTTGAATTTTTCTTGTAAATTGTATATTTAAGCAAAGATTAACAAAAACTAAAAAAAAATTTAATATTAATATTAAATTTATTGGGCCAAACTAGAAATCGTCATAAAGGTCCATAATAATTGAGTTTTTTTCTTCATTCAAATCATCCAAAGATGAATTAGATACAAAAAAAGGATCCTTTTTTATTTGTAATAAATCAAATCTGAAACTTTTTAATAGTCGGCAGAATTAGAAAAATACCTGTAAATACTTGTAAAACGACTTTCTACTAATTCTTGTACATCTAAATTACTAAAATCTTTAACTGTATCTACACTTGCATAATCTTCACAATAAATTAGTTCGTTATCAGAGATATCAAAAGACACAGGAAATTGTTTACCACGTGTGTTGTGCTTTGCATTAATTACAAAAAAATGTTCACTTGTCACTTCTGAATGAATCTAGTTTAATTCCATTGTCACTCTTTGAACACTGCGATCTGTAATTGTTAAATGTTTTTTTTTGTAACATACTGTTCACCAAAACATGAATTAATTTCATGTACAGTATTAATTAATAAAAAATCATCATTTTTCTTACCAAAAATATCGTCAACCAAATGATTCTTTTCATTTCTAGCTAAAAAACTGAAGGCCATTTCA
>CADWAF010002287.1:0-11146 GCA_902984215.1 Willaertia magna | reverse complement strand
ACATGAATAATACAACAAGTAGTAGTACTAATAGTAGTACTAATAGTAGTACTTCTAGCACTCCAACAACAACAACAACAAAAAAAACTAGTAAAAGAAAAGATGGTTTAAGAGAAGTAAGAAAAAGATATGAAGATAAAAAATTAGAAGAAATGAAATGGCAAAAATTAAAAGAATTAAATAAAGCTCATTATGTCCAACAACAATCAAATTTACAACAAAATAATAATAATAACAATAATCAATTTCAACAATATTCATCACAAGTACAATTTCAACAACAACAAATAATTATGAATAATAATAATACTTTACAAAATAATAATAACAATAATACTTTACAAAATAATAATAATAATAATGGAGGATATTATCCAAGTATTGTAAATAATAATGGCGGTATTGATAATAATAATATGATTGGAAATGAATATATTCCTTTTAGAATGAATTTTGATAATCAAGGTTTAAATTTTAAACAACAACATAATCAACAACAATTTAATAATAATCATGAACCACCTAAAATGACATTTGGAAAGAATTATGTGAAACCTCCAATACAACAACAACAACAATTGAATAATAATTTACCACCACCAGCTTATTTTTATAATAATTATAAATAATTGGAAAAGAATATTGTTTGTAATTGCAGTTAATAAAATAATAATAATTTGTAAAATAAGAATTTATAAAAAAAAATTAAAAATTACTTGTTAAATAACTTGTACCTTTAAAGGGAATTGATTGTTGACAGAATCGAAATAAATGAACTGCCCTTTGAACAAAGATAACGTTTAGATTTACAAACGAACAACAACAACATTCACTAATTCCTTACACAAAATTAGTTTCTTGTTTTAATCAATTTCTTATCTTTTAGATTCTTTTAAAACGTTCAAGGTTGTCGTTTTGTAATAACAACAGTTCTTTTAAAAACAATTAAAAAACAATTAAAAAAAAAGAATCATTTAAAATTGTTAGGAAAATGAATTGTGTAAAGAATTGGACAACAAAAGAAGTGTGTAAATATATAAATGAAATTCCCTCTTGTCATTTTATAGACATGTCAATAGTTGCTGCGTTATTTGAATATCATTGTTTAACTGGAATGGATTTATTAGAATTAAATAGTAGTGATGTAAAAGAAATGTTAATGACAGATATTAAGCTGATTGTAAATGTTAATGTAAATACTACTGTAAATAACATCCAAAAAAAGGAAAGAAGAAGAAGGAGAGTGAATGTAAAGAAATATGTAAAAACTATTATTTTAAGGAAACATAATTTAACAATAGATAGTTATTTAAAATGTAATGGTTATTAAAGAATGTCCTTTCCAAAACTGCTCAATGAAATTTATGAATTATTTGTTTAAAGAGTTATTTAAATTTATGTATTAAGAAGGAAAATTTGTCACAACTTATTTGTATAAAAATCGCTAACAAGCTTGGGTACACCCTAAACAAAATTACTGGTCAGGGTGGGATTTGAACCCACGAACCCATGCGGGATTAGATCTTAAGTCTAACGCGTTTGACCACTCCGCCACCTGACCGGCTCGGAAAAGTTGGTATCATCAAAGTACACATAGAGAATCTGCCAACATTTTTATTGGGCGATGCGTTTTTTAAACGGGGAATGAAACAGTTTTGTTGGAGAGGACTTAACACACACAGTCTATTTCTTTACATGGAAAAAATAATGGTTAACTTAAAACAAACTCAACGCCTTACTAACAACACTAATTATTCGGAAGCAATGATAATAAATAATAACAATACTAAGGAAATTGCTATTCTCTCTAAACAATCTCTTGGAGATAAGGCAGAAATAATAAGGAAAGAAAATGAACAAGAAGATTGTAAAAGAAAAGAATTATTGAAATTAAGAATAATTAAATTAAAAAAATTATTTTGCGAGCGAAAACGATTGGTTTATTTATTATTTTATATTTTAATACAATTATTGTTTAAGCTCAGTATTAATTTATCTTGTGTTGAAAGAAACGACTTTTTACAATTTAAAAGAGAAATTTACACATTTTAAGATGTTAAATAAAGAAAACAAAAAGTATTTAAAAGATATTTTAATTATTTTAAATTCGAAATTGGAAAGTGTTCAAAGTGTAGTGTCAAGTATAAATAAGTTAAATAATACTTTACAAAAATCAATTACAAATTACAACACTGAAATTAAAAATTTAATAACTTTAAAACAAAATTTAGAAAATTCCGTTAATAAAAAAGTAACTGCTAATTCACTGTTACTAACTCCAAAACAAACTCAATTAAACAAACCACAGAATAACTGGAATGTTATTTTATTTTATGTTATAATACCGTTAATTATTGTAACAGCGTTGTTAATAAAAGTTGTTGTAAAGTAAACATTTTCGAATTGTTGTCATTGTACAAAAAGTTTTCAAAAAAAATGTTCAACCGCTGTTATGTAATAAGAAGATCTTTACGCAACACTCCCATCTACGCAAATAAGATTGCTCATTCAGGTCTTTTAATTGAAGATCAAAATGGTAAATTTCATTTAGCAGAATATATGGATGACTCAAAAGTAAAGTTTTATCCAAATATTGATATTACAATAGAAAATAAGAATTGTAAAGACACATTTGTTTTTCAAGGAAAATTATGGGATAAACAATTGATTGGAAAAGAATTACCTATTGGAATAACACCAAATAATGTAAAAGAAGTGATGGAAAGAGTAACATCATTAAATAACTATCATTTATTAAATCATAATTGTCATATAGCACAAGAATGTACAAGAGTAATTTTAGGAATAACAGATTTTAAATCATTATCTTATCCAGCAAATGTTTTTAAGGCTGTGGCAACGTTAGCTTATAAAGAAAATAATAGAGATCTCACAGTTAAATTATTGAATGAAGGTATTGGATATTATAATAATTGCAAATTGTGTGTTGCTTTAGTTAAAAACGAGAATGGAATTGAAAAAGCTTATTTTGTAAAAGAAATAACTATAGATGAAACGAAATTATATGAAAAAGTTAGTCCAATTAATGACAGTTTGGTACAATTGGCTAAAGAAATTGCAAATGAAAGGGGTTTGTTATTAAATATTAATGAAAGTGTTCTATCATCATCATCTCCCACTTCTATAATTGGACAAGAAATTGGTGTTGCCAAGATTTATTGTAATAATGGAAGAGAATATCGTATATCCTTAGTGGAATGTAATGGAGAAATAGCCATCAAAGAGGTTATGCCAATTTCTACAAATTTTGTAAATGAATGTTTGGATAAAGCAAACAAAAATGATTTGCTGTTTAATGTGAATGAAGATCAAATTATTTCAATAGACAATGAAGTTTTAACAACTTTTGATTTTGATTATTATGATACGAATGATTATAACAATGATAATAATAGCAATGATTATAACAACAAAGATAATAATAACGACTGTAATTTCGACAGTTTCTCAATAAATTTCAATTAAGTTTACATTTAATTAAATAATATTTCCAACTCTTTTTTTTCAATAGTTCTTGTTCATTTTAATACAACAATACGTACCTTATTGTTCTGTTTATCATGAACAAATGAATCAACAAACAATTTTAATTTGTTGTCAACTACTTGTTTTAACTCAGGATGTTGCATTCTTAAATTATTACTCAAAGAATTATTATTGGAAGTTGTCTTTGTAAATGAATTAGAAGTTGTTGCAGTATTTGTTGTTCCAGAGGAATTACTTGAGGAATTAGAGGTTGATTCATTTGTTCCAGTGGTAGATGAAGTAGACGAAGTAGAACAGCTTCCACCTGAAACTGTTCCTGCAGTCTTTGATGAACCACTTGAATATCCTGTGGTGGTTGTCTTAGAAGAGCTTGTTGCCTTAGATTCTGAAGTTCCTGATTGGTTTGCATTGGAATACCCTTTGGAAATAGAAATATTGACGGAATCTAATTGAATATTACATAAATCGTAATAATCAATTACAATAATCATCCATTCTTTGTTTAATTTTTGTTGTGATAAAATTTGTTTAATGTCATTATAAATATTATTGAATAAATTATTTAATATTACTGTCATATTCTTTTCTTCTTTCATTTCTAACAGAATTGATTCAAAATTAATCCATTTAAAGTAACAACATCCCCCTAATAATGAAGATTGAATTTGGTAAATTTCTTCATAAATATTATTATCTTTCACTATAAGTTCCAAATTCTTGTTTGATGGTAAGTTAATGTTTTTTGTTCCAATTTTATCCCCTCTTTTGCAACATTCAGTCAAATAACGTAAATAGCAATTTTTATTTCCTTGAAATTCCATAATTTTATCACATAATAATTGCCACATTTCTTTTCTACTATTTAATTTTGTTTCTTTTAAAAAATTATCAATTTTTAATAAATGGTTAATATTTAAACAAATGCAAGAATCTATTAATTGATGTCTTAAATTATGGTCTCTAATGAGATTAAAACTTAAAAAGAATGATTTCTTGTCACTGAATGAAATAATAGGAGTTGAATACTTTTTACATCTATTAGATAATTCTTCTGAAAAAACAATATCCTTATTAGTACCTAAAATAGTAATAACATTCTTTGGACTATCTTTTGATCTTAACTTATTTAATAATACTGACATTATATTTCCTTTAGAATCATTACTATTACTAGTAGGTTCTAAAACATGTGCTTCATCAATAAAAATTAAAAAAGCAATATAAGGTCTTTCTATAGGTAATACTTCATACCATTCTTTTACTCTTTTTTCTGCTTCACCAACATATTTATGATAAATAGCACCACCACTACCAATAAAGATTTTTTCTAATCCTAAAATATCATGCAATAATTCTGCAGTATATGTTTTTCCACTTCCACTTTCTCCTCTAATAATTAAATTATTTCTATTTTCTGGATCTTCACCTTTTAATTTAAAAAATTTCTTTAAATCATTAATAATATCTTTTAGTAAAGTATATCGGTTTGCGGTAAATATTGTTTGATATTCTTGTTGTTGCATTACAACATTAAATGATAACAAATCTAAAATACTAAAATCTAACATATCATATTCCATTTTCGCATGAAAACGAAGAAAATTAAAAAAGAAATGTAACTTCATAAATATTGCACAATTTTCTAATGAAACTGATGAATCTTGATAGTTATCTTTAATTAAATTTGTTATAAACTTGGCTTTGAATTTAGTGTTGGAATCAATTATTACATTTGATGGATTAATTTTTAGTTCGATATGATCTTCTAAACCCTTTAATTCTTTAAAACAATCAACTAAATCTTTGGTACTAATCTGTAACTCTATATTAGATAATACTGTTTGTTTAATAAAGGATGAAATTACATTTGAAAGATCATCTTCATCCTTCGGAATGCTAAGGTTATGTTTATTAAAATATTCAAGTGCCAATAATGAACGAAATATAAAACTAATTTCAACCTTAGGAAAACCTTTACTACCAAAACCATTATTATTCATAGTATCATCATTACTGATATTGCTTGCTGCATAAAGTGCAATCTTAATAGAAGGGACAGCATTTTTTTGAATTTCAACGTTCCCGCCAATTTTTTTTTCGAACCCGTCATTAGTCACCAACTTTAAAAGTATTTTATTAGGGGTTATACCTTCGCCGTAGTCTTTGCAAATAATTTCTTTTAATTCACCAATTGGAAAACAAGGTTTATCTTCAGGTATTTCTACTTCAATTATTTGGTTTTTATTAGTACTACCCAGTCTATTATAAATTATATTTATGGTGACCATATTTTTTTTTAAATCTAACAATTTGTTCAAATTAATATTCTAAAAACAACTTCCAATAGATTTCTTTGGCCGGAAAAAACGGAAATAAAACGTTGTAAAATAAAAGGTGACAGTTTGGTTCATTTTCGAATAAAGTTAATCAAAAAAAAATATTAAAGATGGCTCACAACAACCGCTTATGCGAAAAAGATTGCAAAACCACTAACTGCAACGAAATTTGCAATAAAAACCTTGGTCACAAAGGACAATGCTATTGTCAAAACCATATGTGCGAATTTAAATGTCTTTGTGGAAACAGTAATTGTTTAGAAAGCTGCATTTACGAAAAAGGACATAATAGTAGTGTTCATTGGTGTAAAGAACCATCTTTTCCAAAAAATGTAATTTATCAAGATGATTTAACTGGCTTTAATTTTGTAGATCAAAAATTTAATGGTTGTACATTTCAAAAGGGTTTAAAAAACAATAATCCATATAGATCCTTTAGAAACTGTAATTTTTCTAATGCAGATTTATCTGGTGCATCTTTTTATAATTGTGACTTTTCACATTCTTATTTTGAAGACAGCAAATTTTTTAATTGTAACTTTGTTGGTTGTAATTTTACAGAAGTTAATTTTACCGGTTTAACTTTTAGTAATTTAGATTTTAGTAATAAGAATAACTGTTTTATACGTTGTAGATTTACTGAATGTAGTTTTGAAAATGTTAATTTTAAACAATGTGATTTAACAAATACTGAATTTAATTATATTAAAAACATAAATAATTGTCAATTTGATGAAAAGATTGAAAAGGAAATTTTTAAAACTTTTTCTGAATTTATGCAACAAACCAATACATCATCAGAATGCACAAAAAAGTGTGAAGGACATAAAAATAATTGTTGTTTACATATTGGTCATTCTGGAAATTGTTGTTGTCATTTAACAGGATGTTTACAAAAATCTTTCAGTGGTAAATTTAAACATAAAAAGACTATACAACTTTATGAAAAAGCTTTAATCATGAAATATGATAAAAGTAGTAATAATTTATACATTGTTTTTGAAGATAAAATTAAAGTATTTTCAATGGATAGTAATAAGTTTTTAGAAAATGAATATTTTCATAACATCCCCAGCGAGTGCTTAATAAATATTTATACTGATAAAAAACATATTTATTTATTTTACAAGGGTAGGTTACAAAATAATAAAAAAAGTGCCTTATTTACATCCAAATTAACGTGGAGTGTGAATTACACTGATTGCATATTTAAAGAAACTTTAAAGAAATGTAATACATTTTCTGCACATGATTTTGAAATTTGCAATGATGCAGGACTTTTGCAAGTTGACTTAAAAGGTGCTGGCCTGATGTCAAATGATGCTACATTTATTCATTTTCGCAATGTTTTAACGGAAGAAGTCAAAAGCTTTAAATATCCGTATAGTTTTAAGCCTTGCGCTGGAATAATGGTTAATAATAATGAACTTATATTTATTGAAAAACACGAAAACAGCAAAGAATATCTAATGTCAATTGATTTAAATAGTTCACGTGTACAAGAAATATGCCAAAAAGCCAATTCTTTTCTTATTAGTTTGGAAAAGTATAAAAACAACGTTGTTTTTGGAAAAGAAACTAACTTTGGTGCTAATAATCATATTCTTTATGATAATTTAGCAGATAACTTTATCGTATCAAACTCGAAACGATCTTTGTCAGTTTTTAATAGAAAAGGAAAGGAACTTTTTCAAAAAACTTTTGATTTTGTAATTGATTGGTTTGAATTGACAAGAAATGGGGAATTGTTGGTTTTACAAAACAACGAAATACATATTTACATTTAAAAAATAGACAGACCAATTTTAATTTTAAATTTCCTTGTTTTTTTTTTGAGTTTTTTTTATAGGCTAAATTTGAACTTAGAACTTTGTGAATATAATTTAAACTTTTATAACTAAGCCAAAATTTCTTTTAATTATAATTTAATTTCATAGATAATAAGAAAAAAAAAATTTATTAAAAACAAAAAAAATTTATTTAAAAACACAATTTATTGTATTTGGATTAAAAAAATTGTAATTTAAATATAATAGTATTTACTAAACTTAATAAAATATATACAAATATTTGTGGCTCTTTAAATATTATTATTATTCATTCAATAATATTTTTAACATTAATTAATATATTTTTATTTAAAAAATTTATATTAAAATAAAAAAAAACTAAAAAATAGATCAGAATGTTAATATTATTATAATAATTAAATAAATTATTTTCTTTAAAATCAAAATAATTTTCATTTTTTTTAAAACAATAACAATATTAATATTTTAATAAATAGTATAAATTATATTACAAAATTTTATAAAAATTTCTTTTATTTTTTTTTAAACTACTAAGTTATAAAAATTTAAAAAAAAATTATTTTAAATCATAATTAATTTTTAAATATAAATAAAGTAATAAGTTTTATTAAAGTTAATTTTTATTTATATAATTTATATAGAATATTTAAATAATTAAATAAAAATAAAATATTGATAGTAAAGATATAAATGATAATTTATATTTATATATAAAAAAATTAAAATAATCATAAAAGAAAAAGAATATAATTTTAAAATTTATTAAAAGAAAATAAAAAAAAAGTTAAATTTGTATTAATAATAAATATAATTAAATTAAAAAGAATTAATAATAGTTAATATAATTTTATTGTAAATTGTTTGTTATTTATTAAAGTATATTTATATAATTTAAATCAATATTATTAAAACATAAAAAATTTTTATTTTTAAATTTGTTATGAAAATTAAATTATTTTTTATTTTATAATTTATTATTCAAGATTTTTCTTAAGTAATTTTTTATTTAAAACTTTTCAATCTTTAATATTTGACTACAATTTATTAAAATTATTAATTATTTCAATATATTCTTTATACTTTATTTTTAATAAATTACATTTTTTTATAAAATATAACTATATTTAATAAATTACTACCTTTTTTAAAATATTATCTAAATCTAAAAAAGATATTAAAAAATTTAATAAAAGTAGATTGTTTAATTTATTTGTTTTAGAATTATTTTAAAAAAAAAGTAATATTTATAGTGATATAAAAATAATAATAAATAAAAGTATTTTTTAATTTTTAAATAAAATCTAAATAATATTCATAATTTATTTAAACTTATTATAAAAAATATTTTAAAAAAAAACTTAAAATAATTTTTTAATATTAATCTAAAAGATTTAAATTTTTTTATTTTATTTTCGCTTTATTTTTATATAAAAAAATAAAAAAATAAAATTATTAATATTTTTTTTTATTTTATTATTTTTATTATAATAAAATTATAATTAATTTATAATTGAATTATTTTTTTTATTTTTTTATTATCTTTATTATTATAAGAAAATTTTTTATTATTATTATAATATTTATTAAAGTTCTTATTATCAAAAAATATTGTTTATTAAAAAATTTCAAAATAAAAAATAAATTTATTAAAAAATAATTTATAAAACTTATTATTGTATTTTATTAATAGTAAGAAATAAAATTATTTTTGAAATTATTTAATTAATTTTTTTAATTATTGTAAAAAGTTTGTTTTGGTAATTTAGATTTTGAAGAGTGATTAAAAAATAATATTTATTTATAAATAATTATTGATTGTTATTAAAAAAATTTAAATTAATTAAATTTAATTTTTTACAATATTGTATTTATTATTTAATAATTTTTTATCTATATTTAATAAATATTTAATTTATATTTAAATAAAATATATTCTATATTTAATTTATATTTTATAACATATTTTTTATTATTTTTTCTAATAATATTATCTGTATCTAATATTATTAAATTTAAAACTAAAACAAAATACTTTTTTAATTAAATTATTTTTCTTTAATTTATTATAACATTTTTTAAATTTTATTCTAGTTTTTTTAAATTGATTTATTATGATAATTTAATTTAGTAATAAAAAAAATTAATATCTTTTTAAAGGTTAATTTTTTTAGTTTATTTATTGTTAAATTAAATTATTATAATAAATCAATTTAAAAGTAATAAAGGATTATTTTGATATTAAAGAGAAAAAATTGTAGATATTAATATAAATAATATAAAATTTATAAACTCTAATAAAAAAAATAAATATATTTATTATTAATTAAATAATATTAAATAAAAAAATAAATATAAATAATATTAATAATTGTTTTAAAAAAAAAGAGATTATAATTTATTTAATAATATTATAAAAAAGTAATAAATTTATTTTTAAAAATGAAACAAATAAAAATATTATATTTATGTTAGCATGTTTATTATAGTTTTTTTTATAAAATTAAAAAATTTCTTTATTTAAAATTAAATTTTTTAATATTATTAAATAATTTATTTAATAAATTAAATATATTTTTATTTAATATTTTTTTTTTAGTACTTTTTTTAATTTTAAAAAATCTTTTTCTATATTAATACTATCCAAGGTTTATACAACTAAATTTTAGACTATGAGTAATAATAGGAGAAATGTTCTTTTGTTGAGTAACAGCAGGAGAAATGTAGACTTTTTTAAAAGTGCAAACTAAAATAATAAGGAAAATCTTACTGAATTAAGGTATAATAATTCTAGGAATAGCAAAAAAAATTTGTTCATAACTTTGCAGTCTAATCAATGTAGAAACCTATCAGCCTTTCGCTTATTCCTCACTCATAGTTGAACCTTTCCGCACTTCACCTACTGCCTAGAAAAATACCATTCTATTCATTTGGTAGTTCGGTAATTGTTAATTTTTGAATATTTTTAATTCTATTTAAATATTTTTTATTGGTAGAAGTCCAAAAAGTCGGGTCAGTCTTCCGGTTTTCCGGGTAACGGGGATAATAGATCGGATTTGGTTATTTTCTAAACTACTAATTTAGTTCGTAAAAAAACTCGGGCCAAATTGTCAGACTTAAAAATAGCGCAATAATTAAGAACAGATAATAATTTTAACTGTTTTTATTAAAACCAATTTAGCAACTGAATTTTTTCTTTTGTTCTATAAAGCCAGACTCGATAATAGTTTATTTTAATCAGTCTGATAACCCGGAAAACCGGAAGGCTGACCCGACTTTTTGGACTCCTACCTTTTTATTTGTTTAAAAAAAGTTTTATAGGAGTTCCCAAAAAAGAGAAGAACTGAAATTAAGGATAATTAAATGAGAAGATAAAAGGGAACGTTTAGTCATTTTATCACAGCTATTGTTTTATCTCAATAGTAACTTGCATAAAAAGTAAAAAGTTTCCTTAGTTTATTTACCAACATAGTTTACTCCATCTTTGTCTTTTTC
>CADWAF010002285.1:0-13069 GCA_902984215.1 Willaertia magna | reverse complement strand
CAATTCTTCTTTCAACATTTTCCAATAAATTACAACAAGTCCAAATCTTTTTTGATAATAAATTATTTTTTTGTAAAATTAATTTTTGTTTTTTTGAAATATTTTCCAAAACGTTTACAATAAATGAAATTTCAAATGGACAACCAAATAATAAATTTTCCTCAACATTTAATAAATTTAAATTTAATAAATTATTATTATTTTGTAAATTATTATTTATAAATTTATTTGCCTTTCCTTTAATCATTAAATCTTTAATCATATAAGTTTCTTCCTTATTTGTAGATTGTAACATATCATCATCATTAAAATGTTCTTCTAAAAACTTTTGTTGTTTTTGAAAGTTTTGTAATAAAATTAAAAACTTTTCAACTGGTAACTTTACGTTAGATAAAGTGGTACCACCTGTCATTCCTGCGCCAACTCCTGCGCTAACTCCTGGTACTTGAACTGGTGTTTGGGTTGGGATTGAAACGGGGACTGGAGAGTAAGATTTGGTTGCTTGCTTTTGTTTGGCTTCCTTTTTTTCATAGGATGATGGTTGTTGTAGGCTTGTACTATTAAAATCATAGTCATTGTTATTGGAATGGGACCAAATATTTGCTACGTTTTGTTTTCTACCTCTAATTGCGGAAACTTTTGATAACATTTTCTAGATCTATTTTACTTTTTAAATACGTTTTGATCTTGTTTTTTTTATAAATTTTTTTTTAATGTTTTTTAGCCTTTTACTTTGTGAACTATTTGGCTTGTTACATGGCGCTTACGTAAAAGTTCATAAAGTTCAATTTAGAGAAATTGTTGTGGAACTCTCAAAAGTTAGGATAAAAAGTTAAAAAAAAATTAATTTAAAAAAAAAGAGATCTAAATAATCTTTTAAATATAAATAATCAGTTAAATAGTTTGATTAAATAATAGTTAAATTAAAACATTCCGGAATGTCAGAAGATCATAATAATCAATTGTTATTGGAACAATTAGATCAACAACAAGTTTCATCTACAATCACCACTAACCATAATAATGAACCATTATTACCTTCCTTTAACGAAAAGGATATTGTAGAAGTACCTTTAAATCAATTCTTAACATTACTTTCTTCCTATAAAACTTATTCCAATGTTCTTAATGATGAATCAAACACTTCATTAGAAAAGGAACCTCCAAAAAAAACAATAATCCAAGAAATGAATATTGAAGGTAAAACTTTATCAAATGTAATACAATTTCAAATGAAATTAGTTATTTTAGTTTTAGTTGATAAATATACTAAATGTAAATTATTTGATTTAAATTCGACAAAGTTGACTATAAAGAATTATAAAGTTCAGAAAGAAAAGAGCGGGAAAGAAGGCGCTACTACTAATGCTACTGGTAGTGTTAACACTACAAAAAAAAATGGCGGGAAAGGTATGAAGGCTTCTGGAGAAGACTTGGAAGAAGAAGAAGACTTATTGTTGTTGTTAGAAGATGAGGAAGAAGATGAGATTAGGGATACTTATTTGGAAAGGGATCATGATGATGAATTATTAAAGGCTAATGATACAAATGATAAGAATTTAGAAGATAATGGTTTTATTGGAGTTTTTGATAACTCTTATTGTTTACATACAAATGAAAAGGGTAGATATTACATTACCTTAGATCTTGTAGTTCCTTATCTTACAGATCAAAAGAGATCAGTTGAGTTATCCTTCCCGTTCTTAGCTGCTAGAAACTATTTAAATAAATTTGAAATGGATGGAGATTACTTTGATGTACAAATTGAACCAGTTACAGGATTTAATACAAAATTTATTCAAAATGAAAAGAATAATGGTATTACAACTATTGTAAGAAATGCAGCATTACCTCCAATGAGAAAATTAAATATTTTCTGGACTAGATCTGAAAAGATTATTCAACAACAATTATTAAAACAAAAACAATTAACTACTAATACCGTTAAGAAAGAAGAAAAAAAGGAGGAAAAGCAATTAAATATTTCAGTTGATCAAAATGTATTTCATTCAATTGGAGGTGGTTTAATTTCTTCAACTACAAGTTTATCTTATCAAATTGTAAATGGTTCAGTTAATACTTTTTATATTTTATTACAAAATAAGAAAAGTAAGGAAGATAACTTGGCTGCTAACAATGCATGTCCAATTCGTATTTTGAGGGTTGATGGTAGAAATATTAAACAATGGGAAATTAAAAAGTTAAAGAATGAAAGAAAAGAATTAAATACACCATTGCCACAACAAGGAGATAATCAAAGTGAAAGTAATTTCTCTATTCAATTATTAAATTCTCAAACAGAAAGTCAATCATCCTTTTTACAAACAGCATCTAGTTATGGTGAATATTTCTTAAAGATTACATTAGATATTGCAGTTGAAGGAAAATATGATTTAAAAATTATTTCAGAAAAAGATATGAGTTCTGAAAGTTGTAAAATACATTTACCAACATTTAGTTGTATGAATGTAAATAGAGATAAAGGTTTTATTGGGGTTGAAGGTAATGGAAATGTTGAAATTAATGAATTACGTACATTTGGTTTAACTAAATTAGCACCAACAGAGTTACCAAGTGAAATTATTAGTAAGGCTTCAGATGCTTTATTGTTTGGTTATAAATTTTTAACTTCACTTGGAAATGATGTTTTCTTAAGTGTCAAGAAGCATGATGATGTACAAGTATTAATTGCAGTGATTGAAGAGGCTGTTTATGAAATTACTTATAGTGAAAGTGGACATTTGTTTTATCGTGTTGCTATGAAGGTTAAGAATTCATCTCAAACTTATATGCGTGTTTCTTTAGTACCTGATAGTGTTGAGAATAATGATGTAAAATTATATAGTACTTCTGTTAAGGGTGAAGTGGTTAGACCTGCTGTTGACAAGGATGGTAAAATATTAATTCCATTGAAGAGAGGCACTACTGATTTAACATTTTCTGTCGAATTGTATTACATTATCAATATGAAAGAAAAGATGGATGAAAATGGAAAAGTAGACATTGTCTTACCTAGATTTAATATTCCAACATCAAGAGCATACTTTTATGTTTATTTACCAAATAATTATAAGTATGGTGAATTTGAAGGAAGTCTAAAGGAAGTATCAAGATTTGATAAAGAACCAACAGTCAATTCAGTAATTTATACTGATAAGAATTCTTACAGAGATGATTATTCTCGCAAAGAAAGAAGGATTGTTAAAAATAGTTATCAACCAAGAATGCAAGTTCAACAAATGCAACAAATGCCTATGATGCAAATGCAACAACAGGCCCCTATGCAAAATTTGAATTTCCTCTTAAATTCTCAAACCAATGCCTTACCTCCACAACCTCAAATGGCATCAAATATTTTCAATTACAATGAAAGGTGTTTGAGTGACGACGAAGAAGAAGAAGAAGAATTAAGCGACAGTGAAAGTGGCAGTGAAGACGACGATGACTTCTTTGATGAAAAAGCAAGTGGCGGTAAAATCCAAAATACTTCTGTTGTTTCAGGAGTTTTACCAGTTTCCTTAAATCCAGTTCAAAAAGGTAAACGCTTTATCTTCCAAAAATTGTTGATTTCTGAAAATGAAGATCACTTAAAATTACAAGTTGAATTTAAGAAAGAAAAAGAATCATTTTGGACAAAACGTACATTGGCTCCAGTTAAAGAAATGGTATTTGGTTTGTTTGGATTTATTATTTTAATTGTATTATATATTTTATATTTATGCCTTGCTTATTTCTTTGCTTAATAAACTAATGTCATATTTTTGAGTCACTAGCTTTCTTTATGTAAATCTGAATAAGCTTTTGGTGTTCATTACTAAGACGTTTTAGGTAAACATCAAAGTTTTGTCCTAGAACTAAATGTAAATTCACCAAGCAATAAACAGCAGCTTTTCTGGTGTTGACATTATTACTTTTTAATGCCTCAAACAAACTTGGAGAAACACTTGGACAAATAACAATTAGCTGCTGGGGTGGAATACGTTTTGCAAGCTCGCTTAACAGTTTTATGCCCTCAGCTAAAACAGCTTCATTTTCATTGGTGCTTAGGATTAGTGGTTTCAATAGTTCAATAGACTTTAGTGGATCTATTGATTCCATAAATTGTTGAATAACGGCCTCTGCAGCTCTGTTAACTGGAGGCTCTTTATCATTAATTTTCTCCATAATCTTTCCAAAAATAATGTCAACATATTTAATACAATTTTCTGTTTGATATTTCAGTAAAGATTTAACACAAAATAAACTCTTTTCTCTCACTACCTCATCTTCATCTAAAAACAAATCGAATAAGAAAAATAATAATCTATCAAAAGAGTGTTTCCAGATAACATCTTGAGCATTCTTTTGTCTGCTCATTTCAGAAATATCAAATAAGCATCTATATACTTGATGTAAATTATGATTTTGTCTATGTTTTACAACGGCAGCTATAAAGAAATTTATATCGTTTTGTGTATTTACCTTCTCATCAATTTCCTTTGGTTTAAATTTCTCTATTATTTGTGTTGGTAATACAAGCATTTGGTCTGTAGTTTTCAATCCTTGATTTATATTAAGTTGTTCCTCGATTATTTTGTGTTTTTTAGAAACAGAGTTTATCTCACAATCAAAATCAGGAATTTTCTCTTGAAGTATTGCCCTAATAGGATTTTGCTCCAACAATGGTAAGGCAAGTAATTGCTCAATAAAATTACTTGGTCTAATCTTATGCAATGAAAGTAAAACTGCTGCTATAACATTCTCTAAAGGTTTTGTGATATTTTGCTGTAATAATGTTGTAGCTTTCTTTATGCAAAAGCGCATGTGACTTGGATAGCTCAAATAGGTGGACGATCCTTGAAGAACGTGCATTAAAAATTCCAAACAAGCAATTCTTACTTTAGGGCTATGATTATCTGAAACTTTAAACAAGGAAGGAATTAAAATATCACTAGTGTAACTATTACCAAGTTTAGTTAAAACAATCTCACCAAATTGTTTGGTTCGTTCATCTGTAAGTAAAGTAAACAGTTTGAAAAATAATCTTTCTAAGTAAGGCTCCATTAAATTTGATAATTTCTCAATTAAAACAATTATTGAAGAAAGTGTCTTTTCTACAACCTTTGTGTTAATATCTCCTAAAGCCTCAATGTAAACGTTCATAACCTGAGGAAATGAATCTCGTATTTCTTTACATCTATCTGTGTTCATTAATGATTCTAACTTTTCAAACACAGTTAATTTTACTTTGTAGTCTAAACTTTTTGCTCCCTTTAGAATACTTGAAAGTGACTCTTTAACTTCTTTTTCTACAAAATCATCAGAGATATCCATTATATCTATTTTTGGAGCAACGGCAACAAACTCTTCATCTTGCTTAGAACTTTGAGCTCTATAAGGAAAGGTTATCACTTTACTTGGAGATTTCTTTGGGGATATTATTGAGTTTTGATTCACTCTGGGAGAGGGTGGTTTCTTGTGGTTTGAAGATTGTGGAAGAGTCTCCTTTTTGGTAGTTTTTCTGTTTGGTGATTTAATTGGTTCCTCAGTTAAAAACTCAAAACTAGGTTTAGTTTTAGCTTTTTGAAAACTAGATTTCCTCTTGTTTGATGACGTACTTCCATTAGACGAGGTTGGGGACGTTGAGCCTGAGCTGTTGTCAACTGGCAATCCCAACTTTTTCTTAGTACTTGGGTCTAATTCATTGAATAGTTTATCAGCCTTTTCAGGGTACTTTTCTTTGAGTTCTGTAAAGCTTTGTTTTGCTCCCTCTCTGGCAGAAGAACTTGCATCTGATAAAGTAATTTTTACTGCCTTTAGGATATCATCCAAGTATTTTGAAATTACAGAAGGCTCCACAAGACGAATGATTAAGGAAATATATTCTGAACATCTAGATCTCATAGTTACATGATTCTTTCTATCCATAGCTTTTTCTAAAATTATAGGTATTGATTTGTTAAGTTTAGCATGAGTAATTAATGTTCTAATGCAATTATTAGAAGATTCTGCAATTATCTGAATTGTGACTACTGTATTTTTCAGTAAAATTGGAACGTAATGGTCAGAAAATGATTCTAATCTAGGTCCAAATGTTTTTGCTAATAAATTTAAAGTAAGGCAAGATTCTTTGACTATTGTTGACCTTAAGTCTACTAATTGTTTAGAAAGAGATTCTTTAATTATCTGAAGCAATGTTAGAAATGTTTGATATTCTTGAGCTCCACCGTAAATAAGACCTCTTATTCTTCTAATTGAATTTAATCTATTTTTCCAATCTGATTTGCTATCATTTAGTGATCTATTTAATTCTTCAAATTCAAAAGGTAAGTCATTTTCCTTAATGTAAATTGGATTCACCTCACTGTCTTCTCCTAAATCCAGTATAACTTCGTTTCCATTATTAGTACTGTTATTATTAGCAACAGCAATCTTTAATTTTGTTGTTTTGGAAGGAGTTTTGCTCCCATTGTAATTTGTTTGCTTTGGTTTAAGACTAATTCTATTATTTTCATCTACCTCAATAGTGCTTACTCTTTCCTCAATTAATTTCAACTGTGCACTTCTAATTTTATGTTCTCTTAATTGTTCTATTAATTCTTCTCCAAAATATTTATACATTTCTTCAATAGCTAAAATTGCTGTTTCTCTTACACCAGAAATGGAATCCTCTAAGGAACTTTCAATATCAGGTAAAATCTTTAGTATGGGAATAGATTTAGGTCCAAAAGTTTGAATAAATTTAATAAAGCATAAACAAACTCCTTCCCTTACTTTCCAGTTTTTGTGTAAAAATCCTTCTCTAAGCGCTAGGAAAGTATCCTTAGGATTACATCGCTTACCAATTTGAAGTATAACATCAAAAGCTTTTTCTCTAACAATACTTTTATTATCTCCCAGTCTTTCCGTAACTAAATTAATAAATTCTGAAAAGAATGGTTGAAAGATCTTTCCATCTATATGACCTAGAAAATCATTCAGAAAATTAAGGGATGCCTCACATACTTTAAAATTAATATCTTTTAAGGTAGGTCTTAAAGCATCCATTAGTAAACCAATATCATCCTAAATTAAAGTAAAATTAACATTAATTAATATCTTAATTTCTTTTAACATTCAGTAAAACTTACTAATGCAATATCTAGAATAGATTGACTTAATAATTGTAGGGTTTGAATCCTTTCCGTTGGATCTTAAATTTATAAATTAAAATTAATCGTAAATATTTACTTGTTGTTTTATAAAACCTACCTTTCGAGCGCAAACCCTCCAGCACTGGTGTTAAATCCATGAACTCTTTTTTTTGAAGGTGTTTTTTTGCAAAAACTGTTTTTAAAAATTGGCGCCAATAATTCAGTTATCAATTTTTTAAAAAATTAAATGACGCAAAGTGGAAGAGAATACTTTGATATTGATGACATTCTAGCCAGCGAAGAACGAGTTGCTGTTATTTTCAATCATGATATACCAAATATTGGAAAGTATATAAAAACTAATAATTATAAAACAATTGTTTTAAATAATAATAACAATGAAGGTAATGGCGATAATAGTAATAATAACCAACAACAAGTAGAGGAAGAAGAAGAGATGGTAGCCGGTTCCGATTCTGAAGATGATGATGAAGAAGGAGAACAACAATTCAAATTAAATTTCGATAAAAAATATATCATTGAAAAGGGTAGTAAAATAGAAATTCCCTTTTGGTTAGCATCTATCTGCGGAAAGCAAGGCTTTGTAGAAATTGAAATACCAAAAACCTTTATGGATTTAAATTGCGTTACTTCCAACTATGAAAAGGCTCAGTTATCTCAGGTCAATAAATATTTTTATGACTTTGGTTCTATTTTATTTAAAGAAATGGCAGATATTGCCGCTAATAAGAATGATACTCAACTAGAAGATATTTATATACAGAAAAGAGAAACAATAATTGAAACGCTTAAACATAGGTTTAAATATTTTCTTGATCAAGCGTATGTTGCTAGTCATTCAAAAAGTGGCAGTTCTTGGTTAACTGAACAATATACAGAATTTAAATCACAATTATGTAATTCAGAATTATTAATTTTACAAATGATACAGAGTAGTGAAACAAGTTTTATTGATTGGAAACATAATTGTCTAAGAACATTTATTAAACAAAATGATAATGAAAAGAATTTTATTACTGTTCAATACGAAAGTGAAGAAGAGGATGATTTACAAAAACGTAGAAGAACAAAAGCTTAAACAATTTTAATAACAACAACAACAAAATAAAATAGTAATACATTTAATAACAACAAGAAAGTGCAGTGGTCCAATGCCTACTAATTCTAAGTTTCAAAACACCATTAATGCTCTTCACAACATTTCAATAACATTCAAAACAAGTAATGGCTTTTGGCGCCAATATTTATTGACACGTAATTTTAATTATTTATTAAAATAGGTAAAGTAAAATATACCGTTATTTGTTAACCCCTAAAAAATATCCTTAAAGCTAAGGTTCAAGAAATAGCAACTAGTCGTATTAAATAATATTAAGTAAGGAAGGATGAAGGTACATCCTAGCAATAATAATAATGGCGGTAGTACAAAGGTTCTTAGATCTTCAATACCAATGTTACCTAATTTAAGTGTAGAAAGTATTAATAATTTGGAGAAAATGGATTCTGAGTTAGATGAGGCAACTGCTATTGCAGCCTTACAAATTGATATAAATGATGATAATTCATCGTTAAGCTCATCATTTTCTCACATGAATCAAAAGAAACCTATTTGGAGTTTTAGATGTTCTTTATTAACAATGATGTCCTTCTTATTACTTTTACCAATCCTCTTTCTCTTAGTAGTTTCTATAACCTTCTCCGTTTTAACAACAACAGAGGCAAAAGATCAAGTACTTACACAATCATTTCAAAGGGCTGATGTATACGTTTCTGACTTTTTAGATCTTTGTATTACTATATGTAGATTTCAGGCAGAAGAAATATATACTAATTATTATATGAATGTTTCTGGACTGTTTTACAATAGCGATGAAATGTTTTTCACACAAGAACATTATAAACAAATGTTTAGAATACTTTCCATTTCACAAAGCAAGCATAAATCAAGTATATTTCTTGTAGATTTTACGGCAGAAAATGGTGATTACGTATATATTAATACGGCACCTTCGCCTGTTATTCCCTTAGAAAATGAAGCAATTTATGACAATAT
This sequence comes from Willaertia magna, assembly GCA_902984215.1. Lineage (NCBI taxonomy): Eukaryota > Heterolobosea > Eutetramitea > Acrasida > Naegleriidae > Willaertia > Willaertia magna. The sequence continues at coordinate 3,883 of CADWAF010002285.1, read as the reverse complement.
GCAGTTACTCATGATTTTAAATAATACAATTCCTAATGTAACTACACAAAATCAGTACTATCTAACAAATACTGGAAAGATAAAGGAATTATCTAGAAATCAACCTTATGATTTTTATGATCCTAGACTATATGAATATTTTGGAATATCTAAAAACTTTAAAGAATCTCTGGCACCTATGGATGTTCAAACTATGGGAGAATCAATAGAGGAAAGAGTTTATGTATGTTTTCAAGTTAGTTTACATTCTCCAATAGATAAAAAGTATCTAGGTGTGACAAGTATTAATGTTGGTAAGTAATTATTAATTTATTTAAATTTAAAAATGTAGTTGTAAGACAATTGGCAAATTTTATGAAAAGTTTTCATGTGAGTGCTAATGGTTTTGCTGCTGTAGTTGAAATAGTTAAACCTACAAATCCAGGGGATAAACTCAGAAAAAGAGTGGTTGCCTACAATAATTATACTGCTTTAGCTGAGCCAAAGAGTGGAAACTTTGGTGGATACAGAATATATGAAGCTGAAGAAATTTCTGACAATTTATTAAGACATATTGTTGTGAATGTTCTTCCAAACAACTTGGAAAGATTTTATGGAAATAATTTTACTCTAGATACTTTCTCTCATAATAATCTAAGGTATTCCATTGCTTATGGAATTGTTAGCTCTACTAAACATTTAAACATGCATTGGGTTGTTTTTATCACAGCCCCTGAAATTGATTTTGTTAGTCGTATGGTTATGTTAATATCCTTAAATGTTGGTTTAAGTATCATTTCTGTGTTGTTCAGTATGGTATTGGTTGTTATATTTTCAACTTCAATATCAAAACCTCTGTTACATTTCTCAACAGAAAGTAAGGCAATATCAAAGTTGGAGGTTGCAAAAAAGGAAAACTTTAATTCAAGTATTAGAGAAATATTAAGTTTGTCTGAAGCTTTTGAGAAAATGAAAACTGCCTTGAGATCTTTTAAAAAGTTTGTTCCAACAGAATTAGTTAAAGAAATGGTAGAACATGGTATTGATATTAAATTGGGAGGAAAAAGTCATGAGAAAATTGCTATTTTCTTCTCAGATATTGCAGATTTTACACAAATATCTGAAATGTTGGAACCAGAATTCTTAATTAAGCATGTTGGAGCTTATTTTCATGTAGTTACTGAAGAAATAGTAAGAGAAAATGGAACGCTTGATAAATACATTGGAGATGCAGTAATGGTAAGTAATTTGTGCTTGGTTGTTTCTTTTAACAAATAATTTTGTAAAGGGTTTCTGGGGAGCTCCTGTGTCACTTTCAGGATTAGAAGCTTTTAAGGCGTGTTGCTGTGCAATTAAGTGTCAAATTAAGATGAAAAAGTTAAGAGAAAGATGGGCAAAAGAACAAAAACCACTTCTTCATTGTAGAATTGGTGTACATATAGGACCTTGTGTGGTTGGCAATTTAGGTAGTGTGTGGAGATTAAATTATACTATAATTGGTGATAGTGTAAATCTAGCCAGCCGTTTGGAAGGACAAAATAAATATTATGGTACTGAGGTGTTAATAAGTGAAGACACTTTAAAAGAGCCTCATGTTAAAGAAAACTTTTATACTAGAAAAATAGATGTAGTTGGTGTTAAAGGAAAAACCAAAGGATGTGCAATTTATGAATTGATAGGTTTTAAAGCTACTACAAATGCACATTGTGCCGTAGATCAAAAAGTTATTGATACAATTCCAGTTTATGAAAAAGCTTTAGAACACTACCTTAATGGAGACTTTGCGACTGCCCTTACAATATTTGACGATGCTTGGAGGAATAATAGGAATGACACAGCCTCATTTGCAATGATTGAAAGGTGTAAACAATTTATATCTGATCCACCAGAAAATTGGAATGGAGTATATCACAGCAAACACAAATAAGTGTGCTGAACTAACCCAACGTAATTATTTTATGGATTAACTCATGTAATCCTTTAGGATCAAGTACTTCATTACAATTTCCATAGTAAGATCGTGCATGTTTTACTTTCCTAAAAGGTTTATCTAGTTGTCCTTCACATTTAACTATTTCTATATGATTAACGAGAGATATAATTTTTACATTTGGAGAAGTGGCATGTATTCTTAAGTTATAGTCATTGCATTCTTGAGAATCATGGTAACACATTGGTGTGTATAACAAATAGGAATTCTCCTTCATGAACAAAGAATAATAACTGGCTGAACCTTGTGTTGAAACAAATACATCTAAAAGAGAAAACATTTCAAATTGTTCTTTAAATGTCAAACTCTCTAATAGAATTTCAAACACCTTAATTTTTCTTGGAGCAAAACTTTCTCCTTGTTTTTGAAGATATTCAACAATCTCTTTAGAATTGGCTATTGCATCTCTATTCTTTGTTCCTTTAGGTTTATGATGAACACCAATCCAAATCTCATTTTCATCTTGTTTCTTAACTGATTTAGATGAAAGATAATGATTCAAAACATAATTCTTAATTAATGGAAGAATTACTTCTCTTCCTTCTGTATTCATGAAATAACTACCAGGTTGACCTATAACTAAGGAAGAAAAACAAGCAACTAAATCATTACCATTTGGAATTATAGAAATACCTTTGGCCTTATTATCTAACATCTCCCTCATTTCACTTTCAAATTGTTTAGCAGTAGGAGCATTACCTAACCACCACCCTTCAAACTTATTAAAACCTAATTGTAAGGGAGTATATTGAGAGAAAACTTGTCCAAACTCTAAACTAAACCTTTCAGCAATCTTCTCATCCATTCTAGCCCTTCCATGTCCTCCAGTTATATCATTACCTAAATCATCTAAAAACAATACAAAATTATCTCTATTTAAATATTCATATAAAATCATATTAGAAAATATTTGTACATAATTATCTAATAGTAAATGTCCAAAATTCGCTATTGAATGTCTAATAAAACCAAATGTTGGAATAGAAACCCATTGAAAATTCTTAGATAACTTAAACTCATTAGAAAACAAAGAACTAGACCATTGGTCAACCCTACCTTCACCCTCTTCCTTTCCATTACTAGCAGTAGTGACAGTATTTGTTCTTGTTAGCCTAATAGGTTTAGTTATATTAACATGTATTCTAGCCGCTGTAAAATCATGACCATGAGCATGTGCATAAACCCAAGCTGGTAAATGATTCTCTTTCGATTTATCTTGATGAATATTAAAATAATGTTCAATAAAAGGCTTTATATAAGGATGATCTTCTTCCGTAAATAAAATCCAATCACCCTTCCTATTTAAACAAATATTTTCAAATATACAACTTGTAAAGAGATGAGAACTACCCTTACGATGTTCTAAATCTTCTATTTGTCTATTACATCGGAAATTACTTTTTAATATTGTAGTAGATGATGTAGTAGCCTTTGTAGAACTGGTACCAGTAGTGTGTTTTTCTTCTTCTTCTTCTTTTCGTACATTACTTTCTACCTTCTTTTCATTATTATTGATGTTTTCATAAGTGTTTACATTAACATCATCCTTCCTTTCGGAATTAGTTCTTTTTGAATCGCAATCAAGATGAAGTGAATTAGGCGAAGGGTAATTCATTGGTTGTAATATACAAGATTGAAAATAATTAGGTACTTTTGGAGGTTTATATTTACTTAACCAATTATTGTTATTAAAAGAAGAAGAAGAAGATGTTATTGTTGTGGAACTACTTCCATAAATGATTGAATTTTGAAATTGTTTATATTTCATATTATAATTATAAAAAAATTTAATAATAAAGAATAAATTAATTATTATACATAATAAAAGACCTATTATAAATGTTCGAAAATTACAATAGGATTTACATTTCGTAAAGAAAGAAAATGGTTGAAAATATTTTGATAGCATTCCTT
>CADWAF010002282.1:0-10007 GCA_902984215.1 Willaertia magna | reverse complement strand
ATTAGTGGGTAATGTATTTATTCCCGGAAATTTAGCTAGAGAGGTCTTTACTTTTTTCTCTTGATGAAAGTATTCTAATGCACTTATTAATTTCTATTTGTTGTTATTTTCATCATGTTATTCATTCCGTTGTTATTTCGTTGTTGTTATTTTGTATTATTATTGTTGGGTAGAATAAGTTAATGATGATGAAAGAAAGGATTAGAAAGAGAATTGAAAAGAATAAAAAATACCTACCGGATATTGATTACTTTCAAAAGAACAAGAATCGGGAGATATTAATGTATGAGTATAGTTTTTATGTAATTTATTATTTCTTTTGTTCATCTTTTATTACTATTACTATTAAAAAATAAATAAAATTACTAGAAAAAGAAAAAGAAGAATATAAATAAAAAAAGTGGAAAAGAAGTATAAGGAATTGAATTTTAAGGAATATGTTACAGAAATTATATTATCATAATAAATATTTTTTTTTAAAAAAAAATAGTTTTTTTGCAAAGTTTTGGTTGTTGATGTATTTCTTTTTGTTTCCCAATGATTTGATGATAATAGATGATGGAGTAGTAGCGTAGGGTTGAAGTATAGAGTAATGAACGGTACTGGATGCAAACGGGATTCAAAAGTATTATTGTGGATTTTTTGAAAGAATTATTTTTGAATTGAAAATATGTGGAGGAATACCATTTTTCATGGAATAAATCAAATGTCAATTAAAAATAACTATTAAGAAAAAAGAACCCCTACAGAGCCCAAATTGCAACTTGTTGTCACCACAAGGATCTACAAAATGATCTCTAAACGAATTTCATTTTAACCCTTAAAGCAAACAAAAAAGCCTCCCCCCCTATAAAAACAATAGTTTTGGAAGCACCCATGGGTACCAGTCCAAATTACTATTGATCATAATTTTACGTGATATCACAAGAGCGTGGCAAAAATTAGATATTTTGAGCGGTAAGTTTTTACAATTTTTTTGCATTCTTTCCAACAACAAGAGTAGTTGTTATTTTCAAAGTCAATATAATAAATAAAGCTATAGTCCTAGTCAACGCCAAAAATATCTACACTATTGTAGTATCGCCAGCTTACTCTGTGTAAAACAAATAACCATTGTTAATGTCGTACGTGAGTTTGACATCGGATCTTACTAGTATTTATTATATTTTCTTATCAATAACAAAATTGATAAATAAATTTTATTAATAATAAATTTGTTTTGGTAGATGAAAAGGAATGAATAATCCATTCCGAACAAAGAAAAGTGGAGAAAACCTTCAAAAACCATTTTTTTCTCGAAAAAATTTGCTTATCACGTAAAATGAAAAAATTTTGCCTGCTCCCGTAAATAATCAAAAATCATCAAAATTTTTGGCGGTTTTTGTTAAATTTTTTTTTGTACACTGTAAGGGTTAAAGAACATTAAAGAATCATTTAAATGATTAATAAATATTAATTTTTTATCTTTAACAATTCTTTTATTCTATAATACAATAACAATTTGGTTGGTAAAATAATAATAATTATAATAAGGTTAGAGTAACAATTTTAAAAATTGCAAGTAATTGCTTCAGTGCTTCAACTGAACTACAACTTTTTTTTGGAGGGAAAATTGGTGGAAAAAATTTTAAGGATCTACAGAATCGACTGACATGTTTGCGTCACTTGCACATCTTTTCATTTGTTGATATTTATCTGAAGCATATACCTCTTCATTATTTTCTCCTCCATTAACATTTAATTTCGTTTTACATTTTGTAACTACTTGTTGTAACCATCTTTTTATTTTATAAAAACAAGTAGTTGCACCATTATTTTCATCGTCATTTTCAATAAGATCTTTTTGATTATAATGAATGATTTGTACTTCTAAAGGATTAAGAGAGGCACTACTTTCTTTTCTTTGTTGTTGATGTTTCTTTCTCTTTTCATCAGCTACCATTTGCATTGCCAAGTAAGGATAGATATCATACATTACGCTCATTGTTTGTTATTGTTGTGTTTATTATTGTTTGTTTAGTTATTTGTTTTTTTGTTTGTTGTTTATTTGTTACTAATTCCTCAATTCGTTTTTAAATTGTTTTTTAAAGAGAAGCTAGCTTGTGACAACTTTTCACAATCTTATCTTTGCTATTGTTTAAAATTGGAAAATTGAATTGCACTAATTAATTGTTTTTACTTTATGAATAGTTGAGATAATGATCCCATCTTTTTTTTAACTATATGAGGTCAACAAGTAAGGATATTGTTCAAGTTTATAATATCTTCTTTTTTGAACATTAGGTTACAATTAATGCATGTACTAAGGGAATGTTAAAAGATTGAGTTATTATTGCACAGGTCTGGAATTTAAAGGGTTCAGTAAAATTTTATCTGTGACATTAATGAATGATTTAAAAAAAGTTACAAATTTTACAAAATAGTTATCAAATTAAGTAAAAATAATAATTAATTAATAAATTCAAATTCACAACCAACATTGCAAGTATCAAAAGCAGGACATAAATCATTCAAATTATTTGTAACATTTATATTTTCAAATGCATTTCCATAATTTGTTCCATCAACAATGAAAGAAATATTCTTTGTTTCAGGTGTGAAAATTGCTTCAATAATAGTTCCATTACTATTACAACTCTTATTTAAATACGCTTTACCATTGTAATTACTAGAATATAATAATCCATTGTTACAATATAAATACCATCCACCGCCATTCCTATTATAATTGTTTGAATTCTTATTAAAAGTTGTTTTCAAAGCAAATCCAACCATTAATTTTGTACAATTATTTAATAACTTAATTTTATAACGAAAACAATAATTACTTCCTAATACTCCACAATCCCACCCTTTACCGATAACATTTCTTTTAAATCTTTTATTGTTATTTAGTAATTGACCTTTCTTTCCACAATAATTTGAATTAAATAAACAATTTCTAATAATATTCAATTGAAAAGGAAAATCCTTAATTGGTTTATCATTTACGTGAATATGTAAATAAGGTAATTCTTTTTCAAATTTTAATAAATTATCTGACAGTTCAAAATTAAATGTTCCATTCTTATTATTGATACTTTTTAATTCAATTTTTGAATCATCAATCATTAAAACTTCTTTACTAGTTGATAAGAATGCATTTACTTTACAATCATTGCAATCTTTTATAACTTTTTCATTCTTGGTTTTCATTAATTGTAAATTTAATATCAAATTCTTATTATTGATTGACACTTGTTTAATTTCATTAAAATTAGTAATATAACATTTATCTATATCTATTGAATAATCAACATCTCCCAACTGACTGTTAATTAAATTAATTATTTGTTCTTTATCTTTTTGAATAATCAATTCAAATTCTGGAAAAGATTGTAATTCATTGCTTTGTTGCATTTCATTAATATTTTGTTTTCCTTTTTCTAAATTCAACTTATTTAAAATAACATCAATATCAGATGTTTCTTTTAACTTTTGTTCTAATTCTTGTCTATTTACTTGATTGGTGACATTAGATTGATTACTTTTAAGAATGGTTTGACATAATTTATCAACATTTAGCATTAAACCTGTCAACTGTAAACTTTCGTTCTTTAACTTGGTTTCTCTTTCATCGTGAATTAATCGCGCCTTCTTAATCAGTTCTTTTCTTCTTTCCTCAATAGCAGCATGTATTTCATTACAATTATCATCAATTTCTTTTGTAATTTGTTGTAATCTTTTATTGACATTGTCAATTGTCAATTCAACTTTTTCTTTTCTTTCATTCATATTATTTACCTTATCCTTTAATTCCATAATTAAATTTAATGTTTCTTTTCTTTCGTTGTCAATGATTTGTGAAACATGAACTTTCTCATGATTGTCATGTGGAGGTAAAAAACTACATTCTCCACAAATTAACACTTTACAAGGTTTACACAAAACTTTTAAAATATTTGAAGGATGTTTTGAACAAACGTGATGTTCAGGAACAAATGTTTGAAGTAAAATCATTTCGGATTTCTTTCCCAAATCATTTAATTGGTGATCTTTATTTATTTTCTTTCTGTTGTGGATATCTAAATGGGAGTAACACAAGTTTTTATTGCATTGATAACAATATTTAATTGCAATTCCTTGCTCTTCTTCATCACATTCTTCTTCAACACACAAGTCACAACGTAATTCCTGTGGTGCAAGCTTCATCTTTTGATATTTATTTTTTTTGAAATTCGTCAAATTTCAAAAGATTAAGAAAGACAATATGCTAATAATAATGCAGTACCAATAAATATTTATAAATCACCTTTTAATATTTGTAAAAAGAATTAAATATTTAAAATGCAACAAATAGAAATAAAATTAGTAAATACATTATAGAATTTAATACATAAGTCAAACAATAAATAAAATTCTAATAAAATATTGTTCAAAATACGTTTTAATATTTGTATAATAAATAATTTGAATTTGTCCTTTATATTAATTATAAAAAAACAGTTAAAAAACAAATATTGTATACTCTTAAATTTCTAAATTTTCTAGAAATAGTGATAAAATATTAATTTATAATACAATTACAAAAAATATTTTAATACTATATAACAATTTAATTAATCTCAAAAATCAATCATTAGAAAATTATAAATATTATAAATATAAATGTATTGTAACTAAATTAATTATTTTATTTTATTATTATACTTATTTATATTATATTTATTTACATTACTTAGTTTAAAAATTTTTTTGATGGTTTTTAGATTAATAGTTAATTATTTAATAATTTTATTTTACTATAAAATTTAAAATTAATTTTAATAATAATACAAATAATAATTTATAACATAATTCAGAATATAATTTAAATAATAATTTAGAAAATGATATTTTATTTAATAATAATAATAAATTGACAAATTTAAAATTAGATAACATTTTAAAAAATAAATATTAATTTTTTTATTAATGATAATAATAAATTTTTAAATGATAAAAATAATTTATTTAATAATAATTTACAATTTAGAAAAAAATATAAATAATAATATAAAATAATTTAAAAAAATTATATAATCATTAATTATTTAATAAATTAAAAAATAAAATAATTATTAAATGTAATATTATTAAAAAATTATATTTAAAAAATAATAATTTAATTTCAAATAAAATTTATTATAATTTATATATTTAAAATAATTTATTATAAAAATTATTAAATAAAAAAATTTATTTTATAAAAAAATGAGGTAATAAAGTAAAAAATAAATTAAATATATATAGTTTTTCATAAGAATATAAGTTATTTATTATATAATAAAATTATAATATAACTTAAATAAAAAAAATAATAAAATTTATAGATAGACAAATTATAATTTAAATAAAAAAATAATAAAATTTATAGGTAAATAAATTATAAATAAATTAAATTAAATAATAATTTTTATTATTATTATAAAAATTAAATATTATATTTTATATTAAATTAATAAAAAAAAACTATATATTAAAAAATAATATTAAAAATTTTAATTTAATTAAAAATATTAAAATTAAATTTTTATAATATAGTAATATATATAATAATATGTTATTTTTTAATTTTAATTTATATCTTTATTATAAAATAAATAAAATTAATATTTAATATATAATTTATCTTTTATATTTAAAATAATAATTATTAAAAAATAAGTTTTATATATAATTAATCTTAATTATAAAAATAGTTTATAAAATAATATTAAAAATATAAAAGATTTAAAAAATTTTAATTATAAAAAAATCAAATAATTTATAAATAAAAATAAAAAAACATTAAATTTAAATAGAAATATTATTAAAATTAGAATGTAAATAAAGAAATTTTATTTATTTATTATTTAAAAATAAAAGAAAATAACAATAAAAAATATTAAATATAGAAAAAATAATTAAAAAATATTATTTTTTATTTTTAATAAAAATGTTTATTATTGAAAAAAAATAATATTAAATTTTATTATTATTATTATATTATATATTTACTAAATAAAAAAATTAACAAATATTAATTTTAATTAATTATTTAAAATTTTAATTTTTTAAAATTTTATTAATTATTTATTAATTTTTTTATTTTAGTAAATTTTTTAAGTTATAATTAATTTTTAGATTATTATTTGTTAATAATTTACTGTTAAAAATAATAAATAATAATATAAATTTATATATTATTATATTAATTTTTTTATAAAAAAAGAAAAAATATAAAATTTTATTATAATTGAAATTATATTTATAAAAATTATAAAAATTATAAAAACTGTTAAAAAATATAATAATATTTATTATATTAAATTAAATTTTATTATATTATTTAATTATAATAACAATAATTATTTATTTAATAATAAATTTTAATTTTATATATAAAAATAAAATATATATATATATATTTTTAAACTAATTAATTTAAATTATAAAAAATATTTCTATAAAAACTTTAATTATTTTTTATTTTTTTTTAAAAAATTTTTAACTTATTATTGTTTTATAAAATTATAATTATATTTTATAAATAGTTAATAATATTATTTTAAATAATAAATATTTAATTATAATTTATATTAGTTTCTAAATATATAATAAAATAAATATTAATATAATTAATATTAAAAATATTTATTTTTTTATAAAAATAATTAATAAAAAATTAAATAATACATTTTTTAAAATTATAAAATTAATAAAACCAATATAATAAACTTAAAATTTAAAAATTAATAAATAAAATTTTTGTATAATTTATTTTAATTGTTATAATTTTAAATATTTTAATATTTAATGTTTAAGTTTTATTAAATAAATTAAATTTTTATTTTAAAGAATAAAAATTTAATAAAATAAATATTTATTTATTTTATTTTTAAATATATCAATTATTATTATTATATATCTATATATTTTTAATTTAATTATATTAATTATTATAATAGTTAATATTAATGTTAATATAAAATATAATATATTTAAAATAATTTTTTTTAATAAAATATTTTTATTATTTAAATTATTTATTAATTTATTTATTTTTATATAATTAATATTATTATAAATAGTATTAATAAGTTTAATTGTAAATTATTATTATTTAAAATAGAAAGTTTTTTGTTTATTTAAAAAAAATATTAAAAATGTAATAGATTATAAATATTAAAAGTATAATAAATAATTAAATTTTATTTTATATTTCATAAAAACTTTAAAAATGATTTTACAAATAAATATTATTTAAATTTATTAAATTTAATAATTAATATATAAAAATTATTTACCTTTAAAAATAATAAATTAAAATTAAAAGAAATTAATATAATTTTATTAAGAAATTTTAAATTTTTTATAAGAAACAATTTATTTTATTAAATTTATATCATTTACAGTATTTATGTTTTAATATTGTAAATAATAGTTTTTTTAAGATTAATAAATGTTGTATAAATAGTATTTTAATAAAAGTATCATTAAGAAGGTTATTAATGAAAATTTATAAATAAAATTATGTTTATTAAATAGATTAAGTGAAAAATAATATTATATTAGTAATTTAATTGAAAAAAAAAATAATTTATAAAAAAATTTATTAATAAAGTATATATGTTAAAAAAAATAAAAAATTATTAATATATAAAAAAATAATTAAAAGTTAATTTAAAAAATTTTATATAATGTAATATATACAAATAGTAAAAGAGTTTTTATTGAAAGATTTATTTTTTATAAAAAAATTTAAAAAGTAATAAGAAAGAAAAAATATTTAAAATTATATTTGACTTTAAATTTGATATTTTAATAATTAATTAAAAGGAAAATTAAAAGGAAATAATAGAATTATTAAAATATTATAAATCTTTATTGTGATAAAAATATTATTGGTTTATTATTTTTAATATTTTTATGTTATTTTTTAAATTCATTGCAAAAATGGTAAAAAAAAAGAAAAATTAAAAAATAAATTTTTTATTTTTAAATAAAATATTAAATTGTTAATTTGTATTATAATTTTAATAAAATGTATTGTTTTATTTTAATTTATGTTTTTTTAAAAATAAATTTAAATTGTAATATTTATTTTATACATAGTTTAAATACAAGTTAAAAATTATTTTTATAAAAATTTTAAGTTTAAACTTTCAATTTAAATTTTTTTAAAGTTTTTAGCTAAAAATTAATTAAATTTTCGATCTTTATTTTAAAAGGTTAGTAATTGTTATAAAAATTATAAATTTAGCTCTTTATTTTTATAAAATTAATATATGACTTAATTTAAACATACTTTTTGCCAATTGTGCTTGTTAAATTCATATTGAATCTTCAAAACTTTGTTATCTTTTCATCTTGTTTTTTGTTCCAATTTAATAGTTTCAATAAGTTTACGTTTTAATATTTTGAGAAAAAACGTCCAAAAAAATGCTCGCAACTTTACGGTTTTCCGCCTTAAACAAAACAAACAGAAAATTTATCCAAAAAGTAACACGAAACTGTTCCAGCTCAAATAATTACAAATACTTTAGCACTTTTTTAACGCCTCTTTTGAAAGTAAACCAACCTTTGATAGAGATTAAACACAGTAGCACTACTCTTTCGCCTGGGATAGCTTCTCCGCTTGCCCTTGAAATTTATGCTTTACGTCCAACTGAATATAAACAATGGACAAAAGAACAAGTTACCTCTCTTTTAAGAACCCCTGAAGGTGCTGGTTTATCTGAGGATAAAGTAAAATTATTAGCTAATTTGAATTTTGATGGCAATGAAATCGATGTTATTGTTCAAGACCTTGAAAGTAAAGATGTGTTTTTTGCAGTTGATAGAATGAAAGAAAATTTTCCCAGCTTATCCGACAGTATTTGTATGGTTGTAGTGACTTATATACAGAGTTTAATGATAAACAAATTCTTACACCTTTGGTCTGCTGACCGAGTTAAAGAACAGCTTGTTGGATTTGGAGGAGCAGATGTTACTGAAGATGAAATAAAACCGTTGTATGAAAGAAAATTTGATGGTGAATCTCTTGCTATGCTAGCACAATATATTGAACAAGGAAAAAGAGAGTATGCATTACAATGTTTAGAGTCAACTGGTTGCTCGAAACATGTTTGTGAAAATGTTTTAAGGTGGATCGAAGATAAATTTTATGTTAAAAAATCCGTTGTCACAACTTTGAGAGATATATTTGAGGTTTTTGCGTCATGTAGAATATCAGAAGCTCCAAAGTACAAGTTAGTTACTTCATTTGGGCATGATTTTATATTTCAAATTGAAGAACATACTGTTAATATATTTTCTAAATCTGTGCACAATTTACTAGAATTTGCACTTAAAACCCCTCATTTAGATAAGCAAACGTGCAAAACATTCTTTATCGCTTCATCTCCTGGTACTGGAAAATCTAGAATGAGTCAAGAATTGAGACAGATCTCAATTGATTATTTTAAACAACATAATAATGATTTGACACACGTTTTGGAAAAATCAATTCAGATTCTGACAACATTCAAGAATGGGTCTCAGTATATTGCTGAAACAGAAAATCATTTTTCACCACAGCAATTATTGACATCTAGAATACTATACTGCTATTTCAGTAGAGAAGGCAACACGTTCTTTTCTTTTAATGGATTTATTTCAAAATATAAATATTTAATACCAACCTCTATTGTAGACGCAATGAAAATAATTAGACATGACAGAGAAACAAATAAGAAATGATCAAAGGATGAACCTTTTGTAGTCTATCTGTCAATTGATGAATTCCAAGAAATGATAGATAAAGATAGTTTGCAAAATACATTGTTGAATACCCTAGTTAAAACCTTAGTCAGTTCAATTATGGATAGTTGGCACTTTTTTAAAATTTTAATAATACCAATTTTTTCAGGTCTTTATTATAAACCACTACAATCAATATTGAGTGAAAGTACGTCTGGATTTATGGAATTACCAACTCCAATATTATATTCTCAACTTCCCTTAAA